>OVBB01000142.1:19260-43778 GCA_900406415.1 Isatis lusitanica
ATGCCTTTTGTTGTTCGTCTTCAGATTTTATGGCATCGTTTGGTAGCTTTCTTTGATTGTCCTCAGATGTTAGATGCTCATCAGACTCCAGTTTTGTTGGTTTGGGTTCATCATTACCGTTTGAAGAGGCAGACACATCACTCGTGTTCATCTCTTCTATTACCGCGTATCAAAGTGAAAAAACAAAAGATAAGTTTCATTAGCAAACCACATATAGTTAATATAGTATTATATTGTTGTTGATTTTAGTTTTATTGAGTTTTAATTTGTTAAACAGCAACACTAAGTTATGAAACCGCTATTGGAAGAAATATAAAATGCTTCTACAACTGCTTGGAAATTACGTACAGTGGTAAGAATTTGTATTGAATTTGTATTTTTACGTGTGGAATTTTGTGATCATCTTACACGATAGAATTCTTGGCCTTTTAGAATTAGGAGTCTCATGATTTCCAAGAACTGATTTTTTTGCTGTAAAAAAGAAAGTGTTAAATTAATTATATAATAAAGTTAAAATATGATAATCCGTTTATAAAACTTATCTCATCTTAATAATTTTTAATAGTTTGATAATTAAAATGAGTTAATTAGTCTTTTTAACCTGTTTTCTAATTGTCTAAATATATCACATATTTTAATAAAACAAACTATACAAACCCAGAATTAGATATATATATATATATATATATATATATCAAATTAAAAATACAAAATATACTTTATGTTACTTTTTGTGTATAATTACCAAATATATTTGGGAAGATTGCTCAAAATGACATAAAACATCAGTTAGAGCTTGAGTGGTTTCCCCGATATGAGCCGCAAATGCTGCGTTTGCGGTTAGTAGCGGTTCGTAGCGGTTGCAACCAATCATACAAAACGCTTTAAACCGCTTTGTACCACTTTATAACGCTAAATATCAGAAGCTCCTTCCAGCCAGCGTTTGCGGTTGTGGGCGGTAGCGGTTGAAAAAAAAAAATTTGAAAAAAATAAAATTAGCATTAAATTCTAAATTAATAGGTTAAAAAAATTAATGGTAAAAAACTCTAAATTGATATATTCATATATATGTTTACCAACTATATCACATTATTATATATATGTAATATATCATAAATTTATTTGTTTTTTACTTATCATTTATTGTTTTATTATTTATGTTGATTGAGTTATTTTTATATTTTTAATAATAATATAATATTTTATGTTTTAAATAATTATAAATTTGATTATTATAATTTTTTTTTGTTAATTTGCTTTTGCACTCCTTAGTAAACTAGTCGAATTAATCAGTGATTTAAGAGGGTTTAATCGGATTTCAATTGATATAAATCATATGTGGACAATTTAAATCAGTATTGGCATATGTAGACATTTCAATCTAACATAGTGAGCCAAATTTTTCTTTTTAAATTTGGATGGATATATTGTTAGAATCAATGGATATTTTTGTAAAGTGTTAAAATCTGTCAACTTTTAAAATTCACAAAATCTACATAAGTCAGTCTCCCAATAAATCCCCCTTAGATAAGAATTTCTAGAAGATAAGAATATTTAAAATTTTCAAAAGCAATCATAACCAGGATACTATAAAAATGGGTTACTTTATATGCCATAATATAACCCTAACTTAATTGTAACTATATGGTAATATTAATAATAACCAAAAAGGCTGAGAAGTGCACGATCAAAACGATTTAGGGTCTGTTCGTTTCTTTAGCCAGATGCAATATCTGGCTGCAGACATCTAGATACTATTCGCTTTTTCATATAAAAATTAATATATAGATATGGCATCTGGATGCAAAATCTCAAAAATCTCAAAAATCTAGATATTTGAGATGCTGAAAAAAATAGAGTTTGGATGTTGCATTTGCATCTTAAAAACCAAAAGTCAAAAATGTTTTTATTTTTATTAAACTTATGTTTATTATTTTTATTAACTAATATTTTGTAAAACTCGGATTTGCGGTTTTGGCAGGAAAACTCAGATTTGCGGATTTAGCGGGAAAATGCGTATTTGCGGTTTTGGCGAGAAAACTCGGATTTGCGGATTTAGCGGGAAAACGCGTATTTGCGGTTCTGGTGGGAAAACTCAGATTTGTGGATTTGGCGGGAAAACTCGGATTAGCGGTTTTGGCGGGAAAACTTGGATTTGCGGTTTGGCGGGAAAACTTGGATTTGCGGTTTGGCGGGAAAACTCGGATTTGCGGATTTGGCGGGAAAAAGCGGATTTACGGTTTTGGCAGGGAAACTCGTATTTGCTGTTTTGGCGGGAAAACTCGGATTTGCGGTTTTGGCAGAAAAAGATTAGCGGTTTTGGCGAGAAAACGTGGATTTGCGGTTTTGGCGGGAAAACTCGGATTTGCGGATTTGGCGGGGAAACGCAGATTTGTGGTTTTGGCGGGAAAACGGATTTGCGGTTTTGGCGGGAAAACTTGGATTTGCGGTTTCGGCGAGAAAACTTGGATTTGCGGTTTTGGCGGGAAAATCGGATTTGCAGTCAATACGACAAAACAGCAAATCCGCGTTTCCCGCCAAAACTGCAAATCCGAGTTTTTCCGCCAAAATTGCAAATCCGAGTTTTCCCGCGAAAACCGCAAATCTATTTTCTCGCCAAAACCGCAAATCAGTTTTCTCGTGAAAACCGCATTTTCCCGCCAAATCCGCTAATCCGCATTTTCCCACCAAAACCGCTAATCCCATTTTCTTTCCAAAACCGGTAATCCGAGTTTTCGTGCCAAAAACGCTGATCCAAGGTTTCCCGCCAAAACCGCAGATCCGAGTTATCCTGCCAAAACTGCAGATCCGCTTTCTCCGCCGAAGCCGCAAATCTGTTTCCCGCCAGAACTGCTAATCCGAGTTTTCGCGCCAAAACCGTTAATCCGCGTTTTCTTTCCAAATTTTCAAATCCGAATTTCCCGTCCAAACCGCAAATCCGTGTTTGATATTTATATTTATTTTTGTATTGCTATAACTATAAATTAAATTAAATTAATTAAAACAAATCATTTTGATATTTTGCATTCAGATTTTTTGATAGATTTAAAAACAAACAATATTGCATCCAAATGCTGCGTCGAGATGTAAATGGTAGCTTAAAAAGCGAACAATATCTAGATACTACATCTGAAAGTTGCATCTAGATGTTATATATAGATGCAGCATCTGGATAAAAAAAACTAACATAGTGTTACAAATCCGAAGAATCGTTTTCTCTCTTTCATCAGCCGCTTTGTACGTTTCTTAGAACTTTTTTTCTCACTAATGGAAAAATGGTGTTCCGACTCTGAGAAATTAACCGAAGCTCCGACCCTGAAACAGAGAATCCGGCAAAGCGTCAGTCGTCAGCTGGAGGCATATATCGGTGTCGACTTGACAGATAAGAAGGTGAATCAAATCGATGCTTTCTCGACAGCAATGGCAGATTAGAAGACAAACCAGATAGCCCAGAAGAAGACAGCAATGAATTACATAGATGAAATTACCAAACAAAAGACTGAAGTTGAAGAAGGCAAAGACGCCGGCGATGGTATGATAGTTTCGTCTCTGTTCTCTTTCTAGTGAAATTTAAAAATCTCAAAAGCAATTTTGCAAAGAAATCTATAATCTATAACTTAAAGCAGTTTTTTGGGGCCTTCGAAGCCACCCACCTCAGCCAAAAAAAACATTCTAAACTGATGACACGTGGCCTCATTTTTTAAGCAAAGAAGTTACATTTCGAGAACATCCACTTCATTTTTTTTTTTTTTTTTTAACATCATCATCTTATTAACTTGAATATAAAAGATCTTCGTGAAGGACATGACCCAAACACGATGGAATCATTGTAAAATGTTGGAAATGAGATGACAGACTATAAAACTTTGCTAGCGTATGAGACGCTCGATTGTTTGTACGGGGAACCCAATTATATATCACACGATCAAACTTACTTTGCCAGAACTTAACCTCTTGTATCCAATTGTGTAAAGCGAAATCACATTGATTTTTCCCCAGGATTTTGCAGATTTGTTGATTATCTCCTTCAAATATTACTTGTCTGTAGCCTCTGAACCACATGTATTGCATAGCCATCAAGAGTGCTTGAAATTCAGCTTCAAGGGCTGAATTACATACCTGTCCAACATTATAAGCAGCCTCTCGATATGTGCCGTGTTCATCACGAATTAACCAAGCAGCAGAGGAAGGCTGATAATTGTTTGGATGACTGCAATCATAGTTACATTTAATGATATCTGGAGGTGGTCGAATCCAATGATTAACAGGCAATTGATGCTGAGTCACATTCTGTAACGTAGGGTCATCTTGTGGCTGATCACAATTTGATAACCAATCAAAAGCATCTCGAGTTGCATCTTGCATATCTTTATGCCATGTTCCAGACCGTTGTTGATATATAAGACGATTTCTACTCTTCCAGATTCTCCAAAGGACCCAAATTGGTAGTCGACGATGAAAGCTTGACAGGTTCGTGTTGTAATGACAATCAAAGATTAAGTTGATCTTGTCATCAAAAGAGACAGAGGAATCTAGAAGTTGCGGATATGGTAGATGGACTCCTCTCCATATTGATTGAACATAGTCACAACTGAAAAATAGATGGTCAAGGGATTCGTCTTCCCTGCAACAACGTCGACACTGAGCATCCATACTAATATGTCTGTGTTTAAGAATAGTTCCAACCGCCATCGCCATAGACAAAATTCTCCATAAGAAATGCCTGAGCTTCGGAGCCGTATTTAGCTTCCAAATCCATTTTTTGATGTTCGCATCTCCAGGTGGTCTTAATTCTGGTTCCTGTTCCATTTGAGTTGCAAGCCAGTACCCTGACTTAACTGTATATTGTCCTGTCTTTGTGTAGTGCCAACCAATAAGATCCTCAGACAATCTTGGACAAATCCTGATCTTTAATATTTCGTTTACATCTTCCGCAACTATAATGGAGTCAATCAATTCTTTGTTCCAGCTTCCATGATTTGTACGCATTAGTTCTGAGACATGAATAACGTGATCTTGGGAGTTATCTATAGCCTTCTTGATGGTCTTGGGGGATGAGTTTGTAACCATGGGTCTTTCCATATTTGAATCAGAGAACCATCTCCAAGATTGCATCGTAGTCCTTGCTTGACCAGGGTTTGTCCTTCTAACAAAGATCTCTAGAGGAAAGAAGGTCTATATCCTATTTCTGCTTCCATTATACTTGTTGTAGGATAATACCGACTTTTCATCAAACGACCAACTAGGCTTGTCGGAAACTGAAACAACCTCCAAATCTGTTTACCAAGTAGAGCCAGATTAAATCGTTCAAGATCCCGAAATCCTAATCCACCTTCCTTCTTTGGAATAGACAAACGTTTCCAAGCAATCCAATGCATTGGTTTTTTATCTGTACCTTTATTCCACCAATAACTAGCCAAGACACGATCTATTTCTTCACATATTCCTTTTGGGAGTTTAAAGCAGTTCATTGTGTATACAGGGAGTGCCATTGCCACCGTCTTCAAGAGGATTTCCTTGCCTGCTTCTGATAAGAATCGATTCTTCCAGCCTTTAGTTCTCTGTTTTACCTTCTCAACTATATGTCGAAAGATTTCCTTTTTCTTTCTTCCTATTTGTTCAGGTAGTCCAAGATATTTACCACAACCTCCATCATTGTGTATATTTAGAATTCTTCTGAGCCGAGTTTTCATATCTGCCTTTACCTTTGAGCCAAATGTTATAGCTGATTTATTGAGATTCACCGCTTGGCCTGACACTCTTTCATACCGATTCAAGATCTCCATGATAGTTGAACAGGAACGAGGATGTGCATGGCAAAAGAATAGAGCATCATCCGCATATAAGAGATGATTTATAGAAGGTCCTCTTTGACTGATCTGCATACCCTTCAGACGTTTTTCTTCTGCAGCTTTAGTTAACAAATGGCTTAAGACTTCTCCACATAGAATGAATATGTATGGTGACATAGGATCACCTTGTCTTATTCCTCTTTCAGGCAAAACCATTCCATGTGGGGATCCATTGATGAGAACTGAGAAAGAAACTGATTCGATGCATTTCATGATCCATGATATCCATATTTCAGAAAAACCCATGTAACGCATAGTGTCTCTGATAAATTGCCATTCAAGCTTGTCATATGCTTTGGAGATGTGTGTCTTGACAGTCATATATGACTTGGACCATCTTTTCCGAGATTTTAGAGAATGTAGCATCTCATGAGCAATTATAACATTATCCATAATGTTCCGTCTTGGGATAAAAGCTGCTTGCTCTTCACTGATAATATCCGAGAGGTGTTGTTTCAGTCTACCGACAAGTAACTTAGAAATGATTTTGTACCTGACATTAGACAGGGCAATTGGCCGAAAGTCACTCATTGAACGAGGTATCTCTGGTTTTGGAATTAAACAGAGATTCGTATGGTTGACTCCAGGTGAGAGAAAACCTTCAGTGAAGAACTTTTGCACATCTGAGATAATATCATCCTTTATATCATCCCAAAATTGATGATAGAAAGCAGCAGTGATACCATCAGGTCCTGGAGCTCTGTCAGCACCTATATCAAACAATGCTTTTTTAATCTCTTCCTCAGAAAAAGGTTTTGTAAGATCAACGTTCATATCATATGTAACCCGTCGTTTAAATCCATCAAATACTCCCACGTAACTCTGTTCAGGATCTCGTGTACTTTGAAATAAGTTTTGAAAGTAACTCTCTGCCGTTACACCTATTTGAAGATCACCTCGGCTTATATCCCCATTTCCAGATTCAATAGCCATTATCCGGTTGCGGGTTGTACGTTGTTTTACAGAAGCATAGAAAAACTTAGTATTTTTGTCTCCCAAGTTTAACCATCTGTTTCTGCTTTTGAGAAACCAATATTGCTCCTCTTCCTTATATGGTCTTTGTAGATCTTCTCTGATTTGGCGAATGTCATCTGTAGACACTGGGCTGTGAGATAGAGCATAATCAAGTTTGGCTTTTAAGTCTCTTATCACTTTCGCTGAGTTTGTTTGATTGTCTTTTCTCCATTCTGAAATACTTCTACGACAAGCTTGAATCCGTGAGTCGACTGAGACATTGTTACCAGATCCTTTCCACGCTTGTATAACAGATTCTCTAAAACCATCTTTGTGAAACAAACGCTTATCATACCGGAATTGTCGTCCACGACTTCTGATGCAGTGAGTAAACTTGATGACAATTGGTCGGTGATCAGATTCTTGAAAAGGTAGAAACTCTACTTGAGCTTCTGGAAACAGACTTAACCACTCATTATTTGCCATTGCGCGATCTAAACAACACCATACATCGTGTGTATATCGCTTTCCATACCAAGAGAAGCGGTCTCCACAAGACTTAAGATCTCATAACTGACATGTTGCAATCATTCTACGAAAATCAGTGAAAGTTGATTCAGCTCTTTGTGGTCCACCACGTTTTTCATCATTACCTCTAATCTCATTAAAATCCCCCATAAGAAACCACAGTGCTTGTCTTGTTGTTGATATTCTTTCTAGTCGTTCCCAGAGGTGATTTCTGTGACTGGGATTGGGGTGACCGTAGACACAAGACAAATAAAATTGAAGTCCATTACTTTCAACAAGACAATCGATCAGATTCGGTGATTGATAATCAACTGATACAGATATTGACTTCTTTCATAGTAGTGCTAAACCCCCACTTATACCACGTGGAGGGACTGTTACAACTCTATCATAACCTAACTCAGCAGCTAGATCATGAACAACTTCATCTTTTTGCTTCGTTTTCATAAGGCATAGCATGTCCGGGAGATACATTTTCTGAATCTCCTTAAGGCGTCGAACTGTCCGGTCTATGCCCAGACCCTGACAGTTCCAACAGGTTGTGATCATGTCGCTTTGGGTGGTTTAGGAACCACCAAACCTTGAATCTCATCGATGCTCTGTCTTCCAGAACTCATACCTTCTTCAAAATTCGATTCTCGCAGAGTGATCTTACAAGGACCGTCTTCTTTAGGAGGAGAGTCAAATTTGCGTTTTCTAGAAAGAGGAGATGCATTCTCAACGGATATCAGTGGGAGCATAGTTGTGGAAGTATCAGATAGAACAACTGGGAGAGTAGATTTGGTCTGTCCATTGGTAGGATCTTCAACTGAAACCATGACATGATCTTCATGATTGATAGGTTGGTCCTCTTCATAATCCGGGGGAAGTTCTTCAATGTGGACACCTTGGTTAGGAGGATTTGCCTGAGGATGATCCCCATCATGTCCATCATCACTGTCAGAGGAATGATCACCACCTCTATTCTGAATGAGGCACGCTCCGGAATCATGTGTAATCAAACCACAGACTTCACAAAAACTGCGAAGTCTTTCATAACGAAAGCGAAGCAATGTGACAGGGTTCTGAGAACCCATTCCTATCTTATTTCAATTTATTCCGGTTTGTAAAACTTTGGTTATTTTCGGTTATCAGCTAAACAGGTCGACTTGTGACCGTTGCTGAAATGCTTTAAGTACTCTTTGGCTTTTTCCTAAAAAGGATAAGAAATATTTCATCATCATCTTAACCTCTTTCTCTCTCACCCTAAAACGCCATTTTTGGTATTCATCGGATCTTGTACCTTCGAGGTGACATTTCTTAATCTTGTGGTTGCTTTCTAGGTCTTGGTTTACCCATCTTAGAGCTCAGTGGAGCCTCCTAGGCGGGATTTACACTTACCTCACTATCTCCTGTCTCATTGGTATCAGAGCTTTCCTTCTTTTGGGACCTCACACCATGGAAAATCCTCATAAGACGAGACAACAAACCCTTGCGGAACAGGTGGATGAGCTCCGTTCCGTTCACGAGAAACAAGCCGAAGAGCAAAGAGTCCGCAGTGAGATCATTGAAGCTACGGTGAAAAAGATCGAGTCTTTGGTGCTTCAACACTTCTCCATGGACTCCGAGAAGAACCCCCAAACCTTTGAACCAGGTTCGTCCAGGTCGATAGGACAGATCCCTATCAGTGTCGTCCAAAACCCAGATCCACCGGACAGAGGGTTTATCCTGACAGATCTGGGACAACAGACCCACACCCCAGGCAACAAGGATGACAAAGGTAACCAACCCTGGTTCCCGAATGGGTTATCCTCACGTTTATCTAAAGTGGGATTCCCAAAGTTCGACGGTTCAGAGATCCGTGAGTGGATCTATCGATGCGATCAGTTTTTCAGTCTAGATGGAACCCCGCCGGAGTCTAAGGTCCGTTTAGCTTCGATCCATCTAAGGGGGAAGGCAGCTCAATGGCACCACAACTACATGTCCTCACGTTATGGTGTTGTTCCGTCCTGGAATGATTACATCATCGCTATCTCTGCTCGTTTCAACAAGCTCATAGACGATCCTCTTTCAGAACTTGTGAGCCTGAAACAGAGTACCGATTCAGTGGAGGACTACCTGGAGAAATACGAATCTGCACTGACCAGGTTATCGTTATCAGAGGAACACAAACTAAGCATCTTTTTGACGAATATGAGCCCCCACCTGGCGTTTCACACTCGCCAGTTTGAGGTAAAAACGGTTGCCGCCGCGGCTCGCATCGCTCAGTTACACGAGACCTCGTTAGCTCATGCTCCATCTCGACAGACGAGAGCTCCCTTCAGTTCCAACACAAGGGGTCAATACCAGTCCTTCCACCGAAATCCTGCAACTACGCCTATACTCCCTACTCCGGATAAGGGTAAGACACCAAGTCCAACAGGGTTCAATCCCAAAGGTCCGGCTGATAAACTGCCGCGCAAGTTTTCCTATCAAGAAATGCAGGAACGGAGAGCCAAGGGTATCTGTATGTCCTGTGATGAGGTCTATACCCCGGGGCACAACCTGAAGCACAAGCGTTCTCAGATTTTTGTCATGGATGCTGATGACGATGATGAGGTTGATTGTATTGGGGATATCACTGACTCTGATGAGGATGAGCTTTCCCCGGGTGATAAGCCAGAGCCAAATCCTATCATTTCAGTGAATGCCTTAACAGGATCTTCTGCCTACAATTGTATGCGTGTGGTGGGGCTACACGGTAAGAAGAAATTGCACATTTTGCTTGATAATGGAAGTACTCACAATTTTCTTGACTTGCGCGTAGCTAATGAGTTGGGTTGCGCTTTGGAGAGTATCAAACCGATGGTTGTCGAAGGCGCTGGAGGCACTGCTTTGATGACTAAGTACAAATGCAAACAGCTATCTTGGCCAATACAGGGGTACTCGTACTCCGATGAGTTCCGCGTCCTCCCACTTGAGTGCTCGGATATGGTCCTAGGTATCCAATGGCTCTCCACTCTTGGACCTGTTTTATGGGACTTCTTGAACTTGCGCATGGAGTTTACCCAGGGAGGCAAGAAAAACGTTCTTAGAGGTGTCACTAAGAATAGTTGCAAGGTCATAAAAGGAGGCAGCTTGAACAAACTCCTCCTAAAAGGGCCCCAGATAGCAGTCCTTCAAGTCCGCGACATCTCCGGAGTCGACGTCAGTAACGAAGCTATGGGTAGCCTCTTATCTCACATAGTGACCAGTGGAAACCAGACGGTTAATGACCCGGCTTTACAAGCACTGTTAGCAGACTTCAAGCCCTTGTTTGCCGAACCAGTGGGTCTTCCCCCTTTCCGTGAGGGTTTTGATCACACTATCCCGACAGAAACGGGAGCAACTCCAGTCAACCTAAGACCTTATCGATACTCGTCTTTGCAAAAGGACGCCATCGATACTATGATCCGAGAAATGCTGGATCAAGGGGTCATTCAGTGCAGTTCGAGCCCTTACGCTTCACCAGTGGTGTTAGTCAAGAAGAAGGATGGTTCCTGGCGCCTCTGTGTAGATTTCCGGGGTCTCAACAAGCAAACGGTTAAAAATAAATACCCAATACCGTTATTGGAGGATCTCCTTGATGAGCTTGGGGGAGCAAAATTCTTCAGTAAGCTGGATTTGCGAGCCGGTTTCCATCAGTTGAGGATGTCTCCTGAGGATGTGTACAAGACGGCGTTCAAGACACACGCGGGTCATTACGAGTACCTTGTCATGCCTTTTGGCCTGACAAACGCTCCATGCACATTCCAAGGGCTGATGAATCACATATTCCAGGGAGCTTTGCGGAAATTTGTTCTTGTGTTCTTCGACGATATTTTGGTTTACAGTAAGAGTTGGGAAGAGCACTTAAACCATCTGCGTGAGGTTTTCAGTATCCTCCAGAACGAGCAACTGTACTTAAAGCCCTCCAAATGCACATTTGGTACTGATGTGATAGAGTATTTGGGGCACTTTATCTCAGTTGATGGAGTTAGTACAGACCCGGCCAAGATTAAAGTTGTCGAACAATGGCCAACCCCTGGAAATCAAAAGCAATTGCGCAGTTTCTTAGGACTGGCTAACTACTACCGGAGGTTTATAAAAGGGTACAGCATTATAGCACGACCATTGACTCAGCTGCTAAAGAAAGAGGGGTTTCAGTGGGGTGTCGAACCAGATAAGGCTTTCGGTGAACTCAAGGCTGCTCTATCCTCTACTCCAGTCTTGGCTCTACCAAAGTTCGATGAGACTTTCGTGGTCGAAACCGACGCGTCAAATGGGGGCATTGGGGCGGTGTTAATGCAGAACCACCACCCAATTTGCTACATCAGCCGAGCCTTGGGTCCACGGCATCAGGCGTTGTCAGTATACGAGAAGGAATTGCTCGCTGTGGTTCACGCGGTGCAGACATGGAACGCATATTTGGCGCACCGACCCTTCATCATCAAGACCGATCAGAAAAGCTTAAAGTACCTCATGGAGCAGAAGATAACCACACCATTTCAACACATGTGGCTATCCAAACTCATGGGGTACACCTTTGAGATCCAATACAAACAAGGGACGGAGAATGTCGCTGCTGACGCCCTTTCACGAGTCTCGGGATCTCAAATTCTTGCCCTCACTCTCACCCAGGCACACGAGGGGTTCTACGAGAAAATCAAGCTGCTTTGGTCTTCCGATCCAAACCTGGTGAAGGTAATTTCTGAACTTAAGGCAAACAAGTGTTCACACCCGTCCTTTACGTTCACTAACAACGAGCTCCGCAGAAAAGGAAAACTGGTTGTGGGAAATGATGCAGATGTTAAGCTGCATATCCTGAGGTGGTTACATGATTCAGCTCTTGGGGGTCATTCCAGGAGAGACGCTACGCTACAACGGGTCAAGTCTCTGTTCTATTGGCCCCGTATGAGTCCAAAAGTGCAGAACTATGTCAGGAATTGTGAGGTTTGTCAAAGAAACAAAAACGATTTAGCAGCCAAACCCGGGCTCCTCCATCCACTCCCTATTCCTAAGGGCGTGTGGGAATCAGTGAGCATGGATTTCATTGAGGGTCTCCCACCATCGTTTGGTAAGCATTGTATAATGGTCGTGGTCGATCGGCTCAGTAAGAGTGCTCACTTTGCCGCCTTATCTCATCCCTATACTGCGATCGAAGTTGCACAGGCTTACCTTGATAACATATTCAAGCTCCATGGTATGCCTACTGATGTGGTTAGTGACCGTGATCCTACTTTTCTAAGTGAGGTTTGGCAGGAGTTGTTCCGTGTCCAAGGGGTGAATCTGAAGCATTCCTCCGCTTATCATCCACAGACGGACGGCCAAACGGAAGCTACTAACAAGACCCTGGAAACATACTTGAGGTGTATGACCTCAGATACTCCTCGCTCTTGGAGCAAATGGCTCGCTCTCGCTGAATGGTGGTATAATACGACTTATCACTCTGCTATACGGAGCACACCATTTGAAATTGTGTTCGGACAACCACCTCCAACACATCTTCCATATCTCCCCGGTGAAAGCTCCTCTGTTGTTGTTGACAGAAGCATGCAGATCTAGAAGCGGGAAGAGGTGATTAATATGCTTAAATTTCACCTCCTGCGAGCCCATAACCGCATGAAACAGTCTGCGGATAAGCACCGATCTCATCGCTCTTTCAAAACAGGAGACTATGTCTACTTGAAGCTCCAACCTTACAGGCAGAAATCCCTCAAGAAAAGCTCCATTCCTCACAAACTGTCTCCTCGTTTCTACGGCCCATTCCGAGTGATTAACCCAGTTGGTCCGAGTGCATACAAGCTGGAGCTACCTACAGACGCGGCTATTCACAACACCTTTCATGTGAGTCAACTTAAGTTCTGCCCTAACCCACCTAATACACCTCCGGTCTTGCCTCAATACTGTGTGGACGTGGGAAACGCAAAGGTACCTGAATGCATCTTGGAGAAAAAAGTGGTTAAGCATCACAATAGCGCAGCCACTAAAGTTCTGGTCCAGTGGAAAGGTTATGGTCCGGATCAAGCGACTTGGGAGTTCTACCAAGACTTCATTGCCAAGCACCCTTCATTTGATCCTTGAGGACAAGGATGCTCTGAAGGAGGGAGTATTGTGACAGGGTTCTGAGAACCCATTCCTATCTTATTTCAATTTATTCCGGTTTGTAAAACTTTGGTTATTTTCGGTTATCAGCTAAACAGGTCGACTTGTGACCGTTGCTGAAATGCTTTAAGTACTCTTTGGCTTTTTCCTAAAAAGGATAAGAAATATTTCATCATCATCTTAACCTCTTTCTCTCTCACCCTAAAACGCCATTTTTGGTATTCATCGGATCTTGTACCTTCGAGGTGACCTTTCTTAATCTTGTGGTTGCTTTCTAGGTCTTGTTTTACCCATCTTAGAGCTCAGTGGAGCCTCCTAGGCGGGATTTACACTTACCTCACTATCTCCTGTCTCAAGCAAAGTGTTGATGCCAGCAGTAAACTGAAAATAGCGTTGAAAGCGCAGGGGATTGAACATCCACTTCATTATGCTCGACGTCTCAAACTGTGTTTTAAAGAAAAAAAGAAAAAAAAAAAAAAAGGAGGCGTCTCTTCTTCTCCTCCTTCTGTCAACCCTAAACGCATCATCTTCCCCATTTCCACGATTTAATCAGTTTTAAACCTCTTGAATCTCTTTCAAACATGTCAAATTAACTGTTTAGCGATTCAATTTCGCTCTCTCCATTTCAGTTTTTAATATAGTTTCACTCCCTAATTCTACAACGCTTTCTTTTCCTAAGGAAACCACCGAGACGACATATCAAATAGCCATTGTAATTCTATTCCTTTGGTTTCGTTTAAGCTTCTCTTCTGTGTAGGATAACTTCTCTCTTCAATGGTGTTTTTAGGTTTGTTTATCTTCGCTGTCCATTTTCGACGGGATTCATTGACCCAGCGGCCAGCGCCTTCGATTCATTTGGTTTCGGTTAAGCTTCTCTTCTCCGTGTTGAACCCAGCTTAAATGAAGACCAGTTTTCCATTGACGTCTAAGTCGACTATACTAAAACGCCGAAATCAAGTGTAAGAGACTTTTAAGCTTTTTCCCACTTTGTTGGAATATGTGTGGCTCTGAGTTTTGAGATGGCTTTAGATCGTATGGTATGTTAGATTTTAGGTGAAATTGAGTGTAGAAGATCCAGCAATTGTCTGCGAAGATTGTTACTAAAGAGTCCTAAGCTTAAAGTTGTTCATGAAAATGGCAAAGGTTAAAATTGTTATTAGAGTGTGTAAATTTGTTTATTTGTTCATCTTTTATCCCTTATTTGATTAAAGAAAACAGATGTTTTCTCATTTTCTTTTCATCAATTTCGGTCAAAAGTCGGATACGAATTTCTATCGACTTGTGACGATCCTGTTCTTAACATGTCAAGATCTTTGTTTCGGTTTGCAGGACTTTTTAATTGGGTACCAAATATTCCAACGAAGAAGATGCAGGGATATGAAGAAGTAAGTTTTTCTTTCAGTCATTTGTTCGAATCCGCTTAGAATTGATTTTTTGAGTTTGTTGGTTAAAGTTTATTCTATAATTCGAATAAAGATATTTCTGTTTTCTAGTTTCGTATGCGTGCATCATAACATATTGTTTGCTTTCCTGGTGGTATGGCAGGAGGAAGAAGATTTCCATGTTCGATACTACACTCTTCAGAGTTTGACATCTTTTCATATGAACTCTGAAAACAGGTATATATTGTTAGGAAATACTATCTCTGTGCCATCTTTTTGTCTTTGTGCTGTAGAGAATTTTGCTGACTTTCTCTTCAGGTTGCAGGAAGCAATTTTCGCCGGCATCACTCGACTCATGGATATGCTAATGGATAGGGAGGTAACGGTTCCTTTAGGAATTCCCAGCTGGTTCACAAGCAAGATTTGTTCATATAATTTGTAGTTGAAATGAAAAAAAAAAAATTAACTTTTGTTTCTCTGTAGTTGCTTACAAGGTAACGAGGAAGAACTCGGATGAAACTTTGAAGTCGTTGCACACAATTCTATATGCTGCTTGAACGGAAGTCTTGAACGGAAAAACTCTGGGGTTTTACCAGTGGTTTGGACTCAGGGGCTGCAGCTCTTATGTTAGCCTCAAGTCTGCTAATCATGTTTATATATTACTCATTCTTAATGTTTTAACAGGCTGCTCAGATCAAGACAAACATATTGGGCTTCTCAGGCTTTATTTGCCATGAAAATGAGGTGTGCAACATCACATATGAAGGTTATTTTACTTGTACCTTTGATTTGTATATAATTGTGTCTTCGGTATTTGCAGGAAAAGGCAAAAGAGAAAATAAAAGAAAAGCTTGACATATGTATCAAAGAAAAACTGTGGGAGTTCTGCGATCTGTTTGACATACATATATATTTCCAAGGGTACTACAAAGAAGGCAGTATGGTTATCAATTTCTAAGTTCTTTTTCTTGAGGTTCATTTTTCCCTGCGTGAATAGATAGGATGATAAGAACATTTTTTGTTGAGCCATTGCTGGTTGTGACCAAGTTTATGATTAATTCATTTGCCTACTTAATCAAATACGTCTAACGTATTGTTGTATGTTTTCTCAACACAGGAAGATATTTGACAAAACTGAATGAGTTTTTGGAGAAACCTCACGTGAAAAGCGACCTTCCAGCTAATGGGAAAGATAAGGTATTTTGCTGTTGACAATGTTGTTTGTTTACAATTTAATTGTCCATCTTCCGTTCTATTAAAATATTCCGTTCAAACAGCAAGTAAGGGAGCAAAATGCATGAGAACTCCCAAGCAAAGCTCGCCTGCGGTTGGGAGTTTATCCTCCAAACGATCAGCAAAGGTATCATTGCGAAGCTTAAGAGTCCCAGTATTACTTACCTGCAACTGTCCATCACTGGTCAACGTAGATCTGATAATATTTTTTCCATTACTTTGCAGAGCCAACGAAAGTCTGAAGAAGGAATAAAGGCTGTCAAAAAGAGTTCATCGCATTCTGATGATGAGTCTGAAGAGGACAAAGAGGAGAAAGAGGAGGAAGAAGAAAAAAAAAGACAAGGAGCAGAATGCAGAAGATGAAGAAGAGAATAAAGAGGAGGAGAATGAAAATGGTATTCCAGATAAATCTGAGGATGAGGCACCTCAACCTTCTGAAAGCGAGGAGAAATATGAATCTGAGGAACATTCTTAAGAAGAAACGATAAAGAAGAAACGTGGTTCTAAAGTGTCAGCTGGGAAGAAAGATTCAGCAGGGAAAGCCAGAAACAAGAAAGCAGCAGTCGCTGCAAAATCCAGTCCACCTGAGAAAGTTGCACAGAAGCGATCATCATCAAATCGAAAGAAGACAGATGATGACAGTGATACAAGTCCAAAGACGTCTTCTAAGAGGAAGAAGTCTGAAAAAGTAACTAAGGCCTCAGCCCCTTCAAAGTCGGGTTCAAAAGACAAACCAGGTTTGGATATTATCCTGTTTTTATTATCTTTCACTAAGATGATCGGTTAGGTAGAAATACAGCATGTGTGTGTTAGTGTAGGGTTTGTCAGACGCATTGGAGACTCTTATTCCTTGACAACTTCGTTTGCAGAAGCTAACCATTATTGCAGCCACTAATGGTTTCTGACACCACGCTTATATGTGTTTGTGCCTATGCTAGAAGTAAAAAGTGCTGGAAAAGGGAAGAAAAAAACAAAGGGCCAAGCGATAAAGTGCTGAAAAATGCAATTGTTCAGATTTTGAGAAAGGTAGGCTTTAATACGGTGAGTTAATTTCCCAACCTTAAATATTCTACACACTCGCCTACTTGGAATGTGTGGAATAAAATAAAATGGGATTCCGCCGAACAAACTTTTTGGTTATATGAAAGATCCTGCGTTTCTGAAAGCTAACCAGATTTTGTTGTAAAAATATCTAATACAAACTGTGAACTATCTTCTATATCTAGATAACCTTATAAGAGCATTATTGTTCTTTTGCAGGCTACATTCACGGACATCATCAAAGAACTTGGTATGAGTAGATTGGTTTCGGTCATTTTATTTCTTCAGTGGTTTCTGCTTAGATTCTGGTTATTTAAAAATCACATTGTTCACTCATATTTCGGCTAAGGAGTTCAAAGATGATCTCACCCCAAGAAAGTCATCTATGAAGCTGACGATCCAAATTAGCTCACCAAATGATTGACTAGGAGAACCAAAAAATGTTACTTGGAAGGTGAAGTTGAAAAGATCTTAACTATCATCCAGGAGGAAGGGGGTCAGATGGCTATGTGGTCGTGCAGGTGACCAGTTGCTCTTTTTAAGATCTATTGCAACACTTTTATTCTTTAAAGCATTTGGCATTTGAAAAGGAAATAAATAAGTTTCGACAAAAAAATGGAAAGAAAGAAGCGTGTGAAACTATATTTTAAAATATGTGTACAATTCTAAAAAAATAATAACCGATGTTAGACAAATATTTTGACCAAAAACGAAGCTATAAGCCACAGTAAACATTTGAAATCCATTGTCGACACCTACAACAAGTTATTTAAACAAAATTAAAAAAGCAAACAAAGGAATCGAATTCAAGATGACTAATATCACACACACCTCTATTAAATCATTTTGACTAACGAGGAATGAAGTATAATTAGATTGTGGCTTAAAACCAGTGTCTTCTCAGTTTAATCAATGACATACATAGAAAACCTTACAATTTAGAAAAACAATATAAGATATATTTTATAGCATAAAAATTGTAAAAAAGTTTTGATATATATAATCCCGCACCTAGTATTATCTGAAACTTAAAATGATTAATTAACACACCATCCTCGTAAGTTGAAGGGGAAGACAAACCGATGGGGTTGAGAGAAGGAAGTTTGTGAGTTGGCTATTTCCTATAAAAATTTAATTTAAATGCTTCCTTGATGAACGACGATTGAAATTTCTCTACTTTCATTGTATAAATGTGAGGAGAGACCAACTCTCTTTGTTCCATCCTCTTCTCCTAGTACACGTCGTTCATCTGCTTCCAATTTAAAGAATGGTTATGGAAAATTCTTTTTCGGAGATCCAGTGTGTGTTTGTGGAAACAACTATGAACACTCGTCTTGTGGTACCGCTTAGAAAGGATGAAAACGTGTCTGTATTCAAAGGTGAAACGTAAAACTATTATGTTGGTGATTTTGTTCATTTGCTAACTTTTATTCGTTTATTTACAGAGAAATTAAGCAAGGAACACTCGCAATGTTTCCCAGAAGCTGGAGAGGTTACTATTTCCGCTCTCAAGGTAGGGTTTCATCTGACTCTGTTCATATACGTTTTTGCTGTAACAAAAAACCTAACAAGTAGTTGGGGTTTTGTCTTAGGTTGAATGGAATGGTCACTTTTATCACTTGCCAGATTCTATGAATGTTAGCAAAGCTTTCGATAGAACTAGTGACAAGGGCTGGTTTTTATTTGTTGATACTGCCTTAATAGTTGACAATGGTAAGTTGATTGCTGTTCCTGGTTCAAACATGAACCCTGATGAGCTGCTTGAGAAAAAGACACAAGTTCTGCAAGCAGAAGCAGCTGAGGAGAAAATAACGAGGAAGAGAAAGAGGAAGAGAAAGAGGAAAAGCAGAAGGAACAAAAGCTCCCATAAGAGTCTCAAGCTGTGTGAGAAAGTTGAGGTTGAAGTTGGTCCTGAATCTGGTGCAGTAGAAAACGGTAACCACTATTTTATTTATTATGAAATATATATAATGATTCTTATTGTTACCTGTTATTGGAAAGTATCTATATATGATGATGCTCTATAGATATTGAAATAGGCGATAAAGATCTCATTAATATTGAAGAGAGTGGACAAATCTGTCCAAATCATGATGAGCTTCTTGAGAAAAAGGCAGATGCAGAAGAAACATTAGAAGCAGCTCAGAAGAAAAATCTTCAGACTCCTTCTGATGTTAAAAGCTTGAGAGTTGACGACGCTAGTACAATGCTTGATTCCTTGTATTTAGGTAAAGAAGAGACGGCGGATGCTTCGAGCCTCGCGGCCTATAGGAAGCTTTTGCAAAGTGCAGAGAGGCGGAATCCGAAGCTGGAAGCTTTGGGATTTGAGATTTTGTTGAATGAGAAGCGTTTGTCACAACTTCGCCAGTCTCGTCCAAAGCCTGTGGAGAAGCCTCTCAAGGTGATCCGGTTTCTGCCTTTTCTTACTCGAATTGGAGATAGTTAATACTGTTTCTCGATTTGGATTGATTCTCTATATATTGCATATGACCTTGTTGTTAACGTTTCTCTTGTTTGTTATGGTATTGATCTAAAGAAGGTGCCTCGTGAACCTTTTGTACCTCTCACAAAGGAGGAGGAGGCTGAAGTATATCGAGCCTTTTCTGGCAAAAACAGGTATGGTGGTTTCCTAAGAGGCTCGTGTATATTGAGTGGTTTATTGATTTAACCAAATGTGTGTGTCCTTTTTTTCAGAAGGAAAGTCTTGGCTACTCATGCAAATTCGAACATTGATATTACTGGAGAAGTTTTACAATGCCTTACACCATCTTCATGGCTCAACGACGAGGTACTATTGGTTCCTCGTGTTAATATTTTGCATCATTGAGAGCTAGTAAATAACATCTTTTGGTTTTCTGTTTTATTTGGTTATCAATGTCTACCTTGAACTACTCAAAGAAAGAGAAACTAGAGAGCCCAAAAAGTATTTGAAGTGTCAATTCTTCAATACCTTTTTCTACAAAAAGGTTTGTTTGCTTTTATGTTCTCACGTGATTCTTAAGAACAATATGCAGCTTTTTTCCCTCATGTAATTTCGTTTGTCGAGCTGCTATTTGCTTCCAGAAAAACGATAAGCACAATGTTTGAGAGATTTTTTTCTACTAAAATCATCACTATATTTTGCCTCGTTTCTCCCCCGTGTTACGCACTTGTCTCTGGCTTCTGTATCCCATGAATGACAATGAGTACCCAACACAATCCGTGGCCTTTTTTATATTTTGATGAATCCTCTTGGACTTATGTTTTTCTTTCTATAAATGATTCCTCTCAGCTGGTAAGCGACTCCGGTTATAATTTTAAAGCTGTTAGGAGATGGACTACGCAGAGGAAGTTGGGATATGCTCTTATCGACTGTGACATGGTAATATTTTCGAGATACCTGAATTTTTAGGNCATTGGACCTTAGCAGTTATTAACAACAGGGATCAGAAGTTCTTGTATCTCGATTCACTAAATGGAGTTGATTCTAAGATTTTGAATGCTCTGGTATAATTTAGTTTCCAACTCTCATTCTCTTTATTTATTGACGTATATGAGTCATTAGAAGGATATCAGTTGCTTTGGACCTAATGAAAGTACTATTCTTAATCCTTCTGGTCGTCCGAATACAGCTCATTTATCATACGCATACATAAAAATAAAACAGTTTCTCAGTTACCTAAATAATGGATGGTTCTGAAGTAAATGTATGTCCATGGACATTTTGGAGATTTGCAGAAGCTGTTGTTGCTTTTCTAGATCAAATACCACTCTGAAAATATTCTAACCTAACCAGTCCTTATAGCTAATGCTGCAGTGATATGTGTGCTTCAGGCAAAATACTTAGGCGATGAAGCTCAGGAAAAAAGTGGAAAAAACATTGACGTTAGTTCGTGGGACATGGAATGTGTTGAAAATATTCCCCAACAACAAAATGGGTACGATATATCCTGAACTTGCTATTTTAATGATTATGTGAAAGGAATTACGTAACTGTGAGCAACAAGCATAACTGCTCATTGGAAAAACTCTCAAATGATTTTCACAGTCTCCTGCTGGGCTGTTGCCAAAAACCCACCCCACCAACTAAACACAATCTTTATGCTTATGTGTTTATACTCTTAGTTCTCTGCTAACTTCCATCTTTCTTATTGTGTTGCAATATTTATTTTCTTCAGGTATGGCTGTGGAATGTTTATGCTCAAGTACATCGACTTTTTCAGTAGAGGCGTGGGGCTATGTTTTAGCCAGGTAAGCTATCAGAGTCGAGATGCTTCAAGGAATCGTAGTTAAAGGGTAAACTGGTTACGTGGAACCTGTAATGGAATTAGTATATCTGTTAAGCAGTTTATATCCTTTGCCTGTTCTAGGATTTGATACAAAAATTGTTATGTCTTGTAATACTTGGGTACAGGAACATATGCCATACTTCCGGCTAAGAACGGCTAAGGAGATTCTGAGACTACGAGCTGACTAAAGTTGCTTGGGGCTATGCGTTTCAAGCTTTCAGGAGTGCTATTGCTTTCGATTATTGAGTTTTTCAAACTGAAAATTTTTCCACTCGTTTAAGGCAGCAAGGCACTAAGCTCCAGAAGCAGATGTAAACAATGAACCAAGCCCAAACCTCTTAGCTCCTTCTCTTTTTTGCTCTTAATTGTACTTTTTTTTTTTTGAAATTGTAGATGAGCCTTGTTGGATCTAGTGTTTATTTTACGCTGGTTACTCTAACAAAAGATATATGAATAGTTGTTCTGACCTACTACTCAGTCTTTCCCCTCTCTATGCTCTTAATCTCTTCGTGACATGTTCAGTCAAACCGGTTTCCACACCATTTCAGAGAAAAATGTGAAAGTCACGACAAGGTTCAATTTCTTGCAAGTTCCGTGAATTACAATCAGCTATTATAACAGGTAATGTCTTTGAAAGTAATGTTTTACAAAATAAAAACGATCTACGCAATTTTCCCCAATAAATGTACAAAAATGTGATAATAGAACACGTGCTTTGATGACGTGTAAGCAAGGAAATAAGGAGTTGTTCACCCTAGCAAACCCTCTCTCAGGCACGGTCACCTCTCCTCAGGTTGTCGCTAGAGTCTTGCTCCCCTGAAGCAGCTTCCCCGTCTTGCTGCAGCTCTGTAACCTGAAGCTGTCTTCCCCTTTCGTTGCTCTTTCCTGTTGAACCATAATCAAATCTCACCTAAGTCTTAAACTAAAGTGTTATCTGTATAAGTTAGTTGTTAATTAACAGTTACGAATGTGCAGTTGTGTCCATTCGTATAGTTGTGTCTTAACACATATACAAACACATTGGTTCGTGTTGTATAAGTACGAGACTCTAGTCTAACTATTGTAAATGGTCGAGAATAAAAAACATGTTTCAGTTCAATAAAATCAGTTTCAAAGTCAATCTCTGTTTCTTCTCTTCTTCAAAATTTCAACATGGTATCAGAGCTTAATGATTCAAGGGCCAATTTGAAGCACAAACATTTCAAAGAAAAGCAGAGATCATGGCAACAGATTGCAGCAAACGTGTTTGACGGAGAAAATGGTGGAATCTGATTTGCATAAAGATGAAGACAATCTTAATAACAAGAGAGTTATGGGAGGTGGATGAGAAAAGTTCTGAAGGGACTTAAACGAGAAAACAGCAAAAGAGGGTGCTAATAAAAAGAAGCATCAATGGAGGAACTTAAAACACATATGAAGAAGTGTTCGATGCTCGACCAAAAGGAAATTCTGGTTTTAAACCAGAAGATGGAAAAAGGTGGTGTGGTGTGTAGGAAACACAACAATCACACGGAGGGTGTCACCTGTTGGAAGAACAGAATAAGGCGACTCAAAAAAAAAGGGGGGTTTTAACGGAACCACGAGACATTAACGAGACGGGATGATGTCAGAGGAAGACACCAAGCAAAAGAGGATGCTTACCTCATAGAAAAATAGAGCAGAAGACGTGAAGGTATTCACGCGAGACGTCACAGACGTGATGGTGATCAGAGGAAGACACCAAGCAAAAGAGGATGCTTACCTCATAAAAAAATAGAGCATACTTCAAGAAAAAAGTATTGGTGATCAAAAGAAGACACCAAATAAGAAAGGAGAAAGCAGGATGCTTACCTCTGAAAAAAATGGAGCAAGGTTGCAGAGACAACCGAAAATGTGGAGAAATCCACGCACGAGACGGAAGCCGGTTGCAGAGAACAACCGACGGGGAAAGTGTTGTAACAAGGTTTGAAGATCTAAGAAAGAAGCTTGGTGTTGAGCAGAGATTTTATTAAGGGGGAGTGTTAAACCATAATCAAATCTCACCTAAGTCCTAAACTAAAGTGTTATCTGTATAACTTAGTTGTTAATTAACAGTTATGAATGTGTAGTTGTGTCCATTCGTATAGTTGTGTCTTAACACATACTAGACTGGTACCCGCGCGTCGGCGCGCGGGATATGAATAATATTTTCAATTAAATATATAAGTTTATGAATTTATAAATTTTTGTGATATAATTATAATTTATAAAACTATTAAAAGTAAACAATTACATAAAGTTGTGGTTGGTGAATTATTTTGTGAGTTTTTTTATGGCTTGATTAGAAATTTAGAGAAAGAAAGTAGGTTCGACATCCAACAATGGTGGTTCAAGTCCGTTCTCAAGTCCAACCACTTGGACGTATCAACGTCGATTATCATTTCGACTATCTGTTGCTCTTTAGAGCATCTGCTTTCGGATTATGGGTGAAGTTTCTGTATGAGTTTCTTTAAGCTGCTAAGCAAGTCTCGCCCCTTAATGCGTTTATCTTTTATGTTATTGTACTGCTGTTCTTTACTCGTCTAGCCGTTGAGCATGACTCCGGTTGTATCTTCCCAAGTTCATTGGACGCTTAGTTTCTAGTATAATCTGTTGTCAAAAAAAATTAAAAATAGGTTTACAATGTGAAATAGACAAAAAGCTATCTTTAGTATCACAAACATATAATTTAATTTAATAGTAAGTTAATCAATTATTATGTCTTTATGTTTACACAAATTTGGATATTCTTTAATGCGAATTTTTTTAGTTAGAAAGAATATAATTTTATAGATTAAAATGTAATTAGTTAACTAAATCGTTTCTAATATTTTTTTTTGAATTGTTGTTGGTGAAATTATTTTCATAACATTGATATCTAATCAATAAATTTGATTTAACTACAGAATCTCTGATATTAAATATATTGTAATCAAATATTTTTGTAAAGTTCTGTTATGAAAATCAGAATATAATTAATATAATTATTTTTTAAAAATTCGTTTCGAATATCGTTTTTTGAATTGTAAATATTTAATATAGTTTTAATATATGCTAAGAGAGGATAATATTTATTGTTGATTTTTGTTTTTGTATTTNAGGATAATATTTATTGTTGATTTTTGTTTTTGTATTTTCTATTTTGGATAAAGATATATTTGTGTAAGTCATAATTTGAGAAG
>OVBB01000143.1:0-43636 GCA_900406415.1 Isatis lusitanica
GCTTTGCCTTTAGATACTGAGCTGCTTTAAATTCCTTCAGACAGGACAGGCTTTGCCATTCATGTCGGTTTGTTTGATTGGCGAGATCATAATGAACCTCCGGCTACAATAATGCTCATTTCCGATAAGGTGGAAGAAGAGATGATTTGGCCTCTTTGCAGGAGCCAACAAGAGCAAAGTGGATACAACCTTCTTCTGGGATATTCAGTTTCTATCGGAAATGCTTCGATTCTGCACACGACTGCACAGTGGGTCTGGAAAGACTTACTGGCGGCTAAGGAAGGAGAGACCAGAGGACATGTTCTTCGTAAGTGCACTAGTGGATCGGGTGAATCTGCCTCGCTTCTTCTTTGCACATCATGCGACTTTACTGGCCAAAGCCTTGAAGAATTCATCACGCATCTCTCCTCTCAAGAACATGCTGAGCAGGAAACTATACTCATCGAGTATAGGGCCTTACGGCCCTCACCAGAGCCTGAGGCAAGTTTTAATATCTCATATTTTTGGTTGTTCTACAATTCTGCTGCTAGATTCAGTCATAACTCTTGTGTTTTCAAAATACTCATGTTTCTTGATATACATCTTGCAGGTAGAAGAACCCCTTCCAAAAACCAAACGTTCCAGGAAAGCGGATTCTGAGCAGGAAACTATACTCATCGAGTCTAGGGCCTCACGGCCCTCACCAGAGCCTGAGGCAAGTTTTAATATCTCATGTTTTTGGTTGTTCTACAATTCTGCTGCTAGATTCAGTCATCACTCTTGTGTTTTCAAAATACTCATGTTTCTTGATATACATGTTGCAGGTAGAAGAACCCCTTCCAAAGACCAAACGTTCCAGGAAAGCGGATTTTCGTCTTCTTCCTTATCATTTAGCAAAGCGCAAACGTTCCAGGAAAGCTTTCCGCAAGCATTTACGCCTTCTTCAAGATCATTTACGCCTTCTTCACAATCATTTAGGTCTTCTTCATGATCACTTGGGTCGTCTCTGAAGTTATTTTCTGTTTCCTTTTTAAGTTATTGAATTACATTTTAAGACGCCCAAGAGTTGCTATCAGCAAATTTGAACCATTCGCAATACCTTGTGCTTCTGTCATTGCCACCAATAACCATACTGACCATCAATGAATGATGCTTGAGGAGCTCCTCCGCCACATTTATTGTCTGAAATATCAACATAGTACAGTGACTAATTGGGATTGAAGGCCGCGGAACAACAAGATTCACACTTAAGAAAACCAGTGCAATTACAATGATAAAGCTCGAGAGAAAGCTCGCGTGTGTAACGACGCTGCAGCTTAGGCGGTGGCGCGTGGACTCGGAGGAAGGATGGGCCGAAAACGACAACGTTTAGAGTTAGTGATACAAGTTGTGTCATCGACGTGTTGATTTTTCTTTCCAAACATTTAAAATGGTTTTCCGCCGTGTGAGTCGTGATGATAGAAATTTCTTTAGTCGTGTCGAGACAAAAAAAAATTCAAAATTTCGTAGTTGTTTTTCAAGTTCACTTACAGTAATGATTAGTCCAATATCCAAGCAAATTAAATAGAAAAAATTATATTATTGGATCGAAATTATTGGTGTTATGTTAAACATTACGAGAATTTTTGTTGTTATCATCAATAATGATAAGATTTTATAAACTGATTCAATGTATTCATAATCATTATCCTGCTTGTGATATGAGATTTACGTTAGAAAAATATATTAACAAAAGAAAATTAATAATCGGATTTGAAAATAGATGAATAATTAAAAACTGAGTAATTATTTTCCTTCAATCCCTATCTTTTTACACACAAAAAGTAAAGTACTTATAAAAGAAAAACCCTTATTTTTGTTGCTGTTTCAAACCCTACCTACTCTACTAATTCCTACAAGCTTTACTTTCTCCTTCAATAATAAAGCCATACTGAAAGATCGGATTCTTTAAAGCTAAAATCTTTCATTCTCCTCTCCGTCGAATCAACCATGGAAGCTCTCTCTACTTCAGCATACACCTCCAAATTGCCTGCGATAAAGCCTCTCTTTAAACCTTCGCTGCTACCCGTAGCTTCATCCCAGTCTTCGTGTTGGCTGTGTAATTCGCCAGCCAAGCGAATCCCCAAGCTGAGAATCAGGGATGGATCAAGCCACGGGCTTCGTATACAAGCCCTCTTGCATAACGAGACACCAAGTGAAGGTGAAGATAATCTCGCGGAAAGTAGTGGCTTTAACTTTTTCCCTGGGGATATCTTCTCTTTATCACAGGTACTCTCTTCTTCTTTTTTCTCTCGTCTTGTGATTCTTAGTATTATTATCATGAAAAGTTCAATACTTTAGTACAGTTTTTGTTGTCACGCTTAAGCTAGTTCTGGACATATTGAATCGAATCTTAGATTGGTGTAAAGATGAATTTGCAGAAGATAATTCTATTGGGTGGTTGCTTTGGCATATAGGCTAATATAGCGTCTTATGTTGTGTGAAGGAAAAGCTTGGGAGTAATCGCAACGGTGAAACTTCTCATAGTGTAATAGATGTGGAGTCATCTCTTGCACTTCATCAGGGTGCTGGGAATAGTGGGGGAAATCGAGGTGGGCTTTTTAGAACTCCGATATCTGGTGGGGTTCAGAATGCTACATCAGCTCATGCGTTACCTCGGCCTGCTTTAGCTGTACGGAACTTGCTGGAACAGGTAAAAGATGTGTCCTTTTGGTTTGTTTCATAGTTCCTTTTTAAGTGAGAATGATGATAAGTTCTTTATCTGTCTGGTGTTGTTTGTTTGTTTAAATGATTCAAGGCTAGGTTTGCTCATCTATGCACTGTGATGTCTAAAATGCACCACCGTAGAGAAGGGTACCCATTTGGCTCTTTGGTGGATTTTGCACCTGATCGGATGGGGCGTAAGTCACAATATCTCTCTTTCTTTGTATGCTGAGATTTTCTTCAGAGTATCACTCTAATGACTTACTAGCGGACAATTGATTCATAAGTTTTCAACTCCACAAACTGTATAGAGTTTGTCTTGATTTGTGTTTTGTTGGGACGACTAGGAGAGAAGTGAAATCAATTTATGGCTTTTTTCCTTCAATCTCACTATACATGTAAATGTAGGATTTTGTTTTGGGTCTGGATAGTACTGAAGGCAATGCTGGATTAGTAAATCCAGTGTCTTGATTTTGCTGGCTAAGATAATTAGGTGCACACTTTCCTGAATGGCTTATACTTTTTGTTTCCAGATCCAATATTTCTATTTTCACCGTTGGCCATCCACACACGAAATCTCTTGGCTGAACCTAGATGCAGTCTCGTTGTTCAGGTAATTGGCTATTGTATTTTGACTACAAAAGCAAAAGACTCTCTCTTTTGTTCTGTAACGGGGATTTGGCTGGCAGATACCTGGATGGAGTGGCTTATCGAATGCTAGAGTGACATTATTTGGTGATGTGTACCCATTGTCAGAAGATGAACAGGTGGGTATCTAACTAATTGCTATCTTTTCAATTTATGGGTTTGAGTATACATGAATCTCACTTGCTAAAACATGTGTATGTGCGAGTAATATGTCGTAATACCTCTGCTTGTGGCTTGATAGGAGTGGGCCCATAAGCAATATATTGCAAAGCACCAGCACGGGCTTTCCGAGCAATGGGGAAACTTTCACTATTTTAGAATGCAGAACATAAGGTTTGTTTCAAAGTAGTTGCCGCCTAAATTACCAATACATGTAGGATTACTGTTTTTTTTTTCTATTCTACTTATCCACTCCATACGCAATGTGTATTGGCAGTGATATATACTTCATCGGAGGCTTTGGTACGGTCGCATGGGTTGATGTAAAAGAGTACGAGGCTTTACAGCCAGATAAGATAGCTGTTGATGGTGGTGAGCAGAACCTTAAGGTGCTTTATTTGAAATCCCTCTCAGTTGCTTTAAATTCTTCAATAAACTTGGTCCTCCATTATTGTCATGTGGTAAATTGAAGTAGGCTCTTACTTTTCCCTCTCTAACTCCTGATAGGAACTAAATGCCATCTTCTCGAAGCCGCTTAGAGAGCTACTGTCTACTGTATCAGAGGTAGACGACGCTGCTCTCATCTCTATAGATAGCAAAGGGATAGATGTACGGGTTCGTCAAGGTGCTCAGGTAAAGTAACATCGTATATACAGCAATTTTGTCCAAGTGATTCATGATCATGCACAGTGTTTATCAGCTTCTCTTCTCTGTGTGTTTAATTGTTTGTTTATGCAGTTCAACATACAAAGGCTACCATTTGAGGAAGGTCATGGTGTTGAAACGCTAGAAGAAGCTAAGGCTGCACTATGGAAAGTGATAGAGAAGGTGAAGCCAAACTATTTCCAGAAATGACAAAGATCTTGGAATTT
Source organism: Isatis lusitanica (assembly GCA_900406415.1). Classification (NCBI taxonomy): domain Eukaryota; kingdom Viridiplantae; phylum Streptophyta; class Magnoliopsida; order Brassicales; family Brassicaceae; genus Isatis; species Isatis lusitanica. The sequence goes on from OVBB01000143.1 coordinate 4,362, forward strand.
GCAGAAATGACAAGCCGCCTTTTCTCTAGAGGGGTCTTTAAAATAGTAGGACGACAATTGAAAATGTTGTTTGGTTGCTCTTTTCCTCTGTTTGACTAACTAAAATTTTGTAGTTTTCTCTATGGTTTTGCCCTCCGTTTGTAGAGTTACAAAATGGGGGTAAACACGTCAATCTGGAAATACGGGATTGAAATCTGAGTTTTAATAAAATATTTGGGCGTTACTGATATTTGTATAAGTTCGAGATAACCAGCCGTTTTGTTATCGTTACTCACTTTACATGACTTTTGTTGTCCAAAAAGGGAAAACTACTATCATGCCAATAATCCCACCGATAATCTTAGCCGTCGGTAGAGGCCAATCTCCGCCGGCATCAATAATGAAACTTAGCCGATGACCATCTCTTCACCGTCTTGCTTCTGCTTCCCATATATTTCTCTAATTTTTGTTTCGTAATCTGCATTACCTCTAAGCTAAAAGCTTATTTCGATATGGTTGACACTCATCTTCATGCAGATTTGTGATTAATGAGAAACAGAAGACAACTGTGAGATGAAGAAAGCACACAAAGCTATGTGTTGAAAAAAATCGAGATTTTCTACATAAAGTCTGTTTGTTTAGTTTACAATATACAAATTTTCCATCACCATAGAAGATAGATAATATCAATTGTTTTCTGGAGTGGGATGAGTTAAGCTCGAAGAATATAACGTCAAAAAAGAATGTTGCGACTTCGCATTACAAAAGGGAGACTGATCAAACGATCTCATGGACTTAGTATCAGTTTGGTTCTCCACATCTCTGCCATTACCTTGCGTGGTGCGGGATCATCAGGGCCTTTGTCTCGTTGCCCAGAGGTGAAGTATAACTGCCCGTCCCAATATCCAACAAGCGTCGTCTTCACACGGTATGGTAACTTTCCAATCACATACCATTTCTGCAGAGAAACGAAGTACTCAGCTCACTGTCTACACTTATAAATAGGCTAAAGAGCGTCTTAAGCATGCAGGGACATATGGGGTTTTTACCATCGTATTCAGGTTAAACTGGAAGATTTCGCCAACGAGAACCATCTTCTTGGTTTCAGGATGCTTCTCTGTGGTGCCTCCAACGATTACAATGGAGTTGTTAACCACTTTCCAAGCAAATTCAATATGAGAATCCGGTTTTGGCAACGATGGCATAACTTTCCACTTCATTTCCTCATCTAGCATGTAAACATCACTGAATACCACCTTTGAACCACCAAGGTGAAGGAAAGGACACACAACGGTCATTAAAATAGCAACAATGGAAGAGGAGTCATGATATTCAGTTAAACAGGTAGTCCATTGGAGACCTACCTCCAAACGACGTGAGCATTTGAAGATGGGAGATCCTGGTTTAGCCATGAAATCACCTTCTTGACCACCAATGACAAAAAGCCGGTCATCAACTACTACGCATGCTCTACAGTCGCAAGAAGAGTCAAACTCATATAAAATGGAGGATGATGTATGAAACATTAACAGCCTTCAATAGAGTTGTGAAAACAAACCTGTGAGGTCCTCCACGAGGGATTGGGATTTCACTTCTCCACTCTTTTTCCAATGCTTTCCCGTCTTTTACTGCGATACTCCAGTGTTCAAGCCCTGGTGTATGTCGATTCTCCTTGCTTCCACCCATCACGTGAAGTCTACCTCTCCATAGCTGAGTAGCTGGAGCATACCTGAATGTAAATAAACCCTTGTCACTCAGTTTCTCTTAAACATCTAACATGATGATAACAGAGAAATATCCAAGTTCTACACCGTCATTTCTCAAACCAGAACACATCATCTGTAGACTGTAAGAACCGTATGTAAGCCTTAAAAATGACCCCTTTCTAGCGGAATATTCCTCACTGAATCTACTTGTTTCAAACTTACCTAGGAACTGGTAAAGGAATGAAGTCACTCCACGTATTTGTATCAGTGTCGAGCACAAATGTTTTAGCTGTAGGCCCTCTGCATTGAGGACCATATTGACCAGTGACAATGTAGATGTATCGCCCATCTGTTACCATCCCTAAATGAGAATGTGCCATCTCTTTCGGCATATCGAATCTTCCTCCCCATGTATTATCTACGAAGTTGTATATATCAACATGCGAATGCACCTGAGCGTCGAAACACAGACAGAAAAATGCAAAACCATATCATTGGTCCAAAAATGCTAGTAGTAAAAAATCTTTGTTTTCCCCAGTAGAAAAGGATACGAGAGAGGCTTACGAGATCAATGTTTCCGTATCCAGCAAAGACATAGAGAAGATTCCTAATCTGAATTGCAGCACCATCTAGACGAGGCACAGGAGCAGCTGCCATCTTCTCCCATTGTAGTTGAGGAGCAGCCAAGTCTTGAAACGTTGCAGAAAGCTTCCTTTCCCGAGCTTTATCGTTCTTCTTCTTAGTATCTTTCTCCTGAAAGCCACCAAGTGGTATTTGAGCTTATCTCTCTCGTCTAATTGTACGAGAGACATCAACAACAGACCAAATCGAACACTTACACTGGAATTAGGCGGGAGTTTTCCGACGACAGTGGTAACGGAGGAGGGAAGAGACATCCCGGCGGAGGAGAAGCGATGAGAAGAAGCCCAAAGGAAGTCTGCAACGAGTCCGACGGCTAAAAGCGCGAGGCATGAAACTAAAACCACCCGCCCACAACTCTGCTTCCCCGCTGGCCTCACCATCTCTCTCTGTCTCCTTCTCTAAATTGGCATCTCCCTTTCGGGTTTCACAAACTTCAACCAAAGGCGAAACCTTTGGATTCAGTGGGAACACACAGATGTTGGAGAATGCAGAGGTGACGGATCTTGATCTCCGAGAGGACGCGGAAGCAAAGCGAGTTTCTTTTCCTCTGTTTATATAACTATTTTTCTTAATTAAATATAACTTTTTGATGAGAGAGAAAAAAGGGAAAACATTTCAGATTTGTGATGAGACCGTGATAGATAATACTCCTAGTCCCAAAGATTTTCATTTGGCTCAAGGATGGTAAGACACAATGACTATATGTACCGGAAGAAGATGACATTCATGAAGTTAGTCTGAATCAACACAAACTTTTTTTTTTGGCAGGGTCTTTTGTTGTTTCAGAACAAAAAATTGATAATGAACTTGTACCAAAGTTTCTGTTGCAATCAACAAAAAGGGATATAATTTGATAATGTGGTAGGTCAAATCTGAATCCTGCTCTGGCTTTAGATCGAAAGCATGAGTCAAGAAACTAAGGCGTGTTTGGCTAAATGACAACTATACGATGACATCTTTTTAGAGTGTGCCTATCAATCAGGCCGTGTGATGGAAATAGAAGGCTTAGAAGCTAAGGTGGATTGAGGAAAATCTGATAGCTATCAATGCTCAAAGCTTTACCACTGTTTCTTGCCATACCTTGCAACACTCTCTCAAGGCCAAGTTTTTGGATGGTTATAATTAGGTTCAATGAGTTAGGTTTCTTTATCAAAAGCACCGATACTTTATAGGTGATCTCTCTTAATTTCAGGGAAAGTGAAAACTGAACAAGAACATACTACACATTGGACACTAATCAGCTACTTCTTCCCAGCGATATTTGGACCAAATCCTTGGGGAACTTAGCTGATTTGGTGATAGGCGTATTCATAGGCATCAAGTTATACAGCACAAGCTCAACTTCATCCATTGATGGCCTAGCTTTGAATTGCGACACCACTTTCAAAGTGCCATTCCCTTCTTCTTCTTCTTCTTCTTCAGTGAGAACGTTCCATCTCTCCACTCACAGCACCATTTTCTCACACACTTAAGAGATCATTCCTTTTCTCTTACTCAGTATTCTTCTCTTCTTCTAAACCTGTAAACGCGTAACCACTTCAAAGGAAGCGATGAATCCGCTTAATTCATCTCCAAAACTTTTCTCTTCCTCGAACAACCATATCGGATCATTCATCATTACAGGCTTCTTCAACACACTTGTCTTCCTCTGTTACTCTCAGCTTCGTGCATCCCAAACATTGTATCATACAACGGCTTGTTCAACGTCTCCGGCAAGTAAAACGCAAGCCCACCTCCCACCAACCCGCAAACCGCAAAAATTCCAAATGGTAAGTCCTCCCCTAGAACGACCACAAACGGCGCCAGAATCGCTCCCATTTGAGACGCTTGAGTCGTGCAACCCAATGCCGCGTTTCTCACCACCGTTGGAAACAGCTCCGTGATATATATGAACAGCAGGTTATACGTTCCCGCCATCCCGAATATTCCCAAAACCCCCGAAACCATTCTAACCACTCTCCACGGACCGTCGCCTCCTACGATGAAGCCGGTGAGGCAGAAAACACAGCTGAACCACATCGTTCCTACGGTCAACGGTTGCCTCCCGTACCGGTCTAGCAAAACCGCTGTTATGGCGAACGCTGGCATTTCCGTCACGGCGTTGAGGAAGACGTTGAAGTAGAGATTCGTCTTGAGGTTGCCTACGTTGAGGCTTAGTCCGTAATACACAATGGAGACCGTGAAGCTTATGGCAACGGCTAAGAGAAGTCGGATCCGCGTGAGAGGGGAACGTATAACATCTTTCAGCGATCCCTCCACCGCAGTGTTCCTCTGGCCGCTATTATCTTCCACCGCTTCTTCCTCGTCGTCTAGAGCAAGAGTGACTCCAGCAGGAATGTGACGCCCGTTCGTTTTAGCGATCGAATGCATCAGCTCCATCGCCTCGTCTACTTTGCCTCTCACAAGGTACCATCTCGGGGACTCGGAGATAAACGGAATTACGATGAGTAGGAACAAGAGAGACGGCAACGACGACACTATGAAAAGCTCTCTCCACGACCTGAAAACGTAAGCAGTGCCGGATAGGAGCACAATGCCGGAAGAGAAGAAGTAGAAAGTTGACATGCCGGCTACACCGCGTTTGCTCGGTCCTACCGGTTCTGTGGCTAGGACAAACGCGGTTAAGCCAACACCACCGGTGCTGAAACCGGTGAAGAACCGGAGAACCACGTAGGTCCAGTAGTTTGTGGAGAAAGCGGTCGCAATCCCAAAAATTGCGTTGATGATGCAGACAGCTCTTAGTGAGCCTTTTCTTCCTAGTTTCGAGTCCGAGAGATGTCCGAATACTCCCGCACCTGCACAATAAATGAGTTACAACTTCATTAAGCAAATTTAGAGAATGGAAAAAGCCAGTGCCAAACTGTTTCTTTTTAAGAACTAATATAAACATAAGCCAGAAAAGGGGCAACTTCTTTTGACTTCACTATTATTACAAGCTAATATAATGAAGTCATGTTATATTGAAGTTTTGTGTTTGTTTGAGCACTATACAAGCGTTGAATAATACTATGATAGTAGCATTTTATATACAAGTAGTCTATATATATACCTCTGGTGCAATCATCATTATAAGATGTTTGAACAGTAGAAAGATAAAGTATAAGTATATATATGTTTCTATAAGAGTAATTATGTACCTTGCTAGTTCAAAACATAGAAAAACAGAAAGATGGATGAAATGATGTTGATGAATATGTACTCTCTCAAGTCTCTAGTGTTATTTGCCAATACTATATATTTTGACAGTCATGTGATGGGTGCACGTTGTTATACAACCTGGAAGTGTTTCAGCTAACTTTTTCAACTAATGTGTTTCAATCGATAGTATCAGCATAACTAACAACTAATTATATCAACCTATTCACTTGTTCAAAAAGAGCTAAATACGTTTAAATACAAAGTTCATTATTACACAAAAAAAGGAATATCTTATGGGATGAGAAAAACAAAACTCACCGATCATGCATCCGGCGAAGAAGATGGCTTGAACGAGACCGACCTTATACTTGTCGCCGCAAATCAGTCCCCACTCTGACACCGTGGAGCTTCCTGCACTCTCGGTCCATTCCCAAGAACCGGGATCCATATCACAATACGAAGAACCGACCAGACAATCCGACCCGAGGCACCTCCAACCGGGTTCCTGGTCGGCGAATATCATCACCATCGTGTGGAATGCTTCTAGTGCCCAAGCAAGACAAGTTAGCACGAAGTGCTTCATCTGCCACCGCCCAAACTCGCCGCAGTATCTTTGTAGCATATCGTCTATGCACAGTCTCTTCACTTCCACTGCTGCTTTTCTCGCCGGATTTTCCAGCAGCGGTTGTCGGACGTTGTTCTCCTCTGCTGATTCCATTTTTATTTCGATTTCGAGTTCCTTCTCTTACAGTCTTCTTTTTTTGTTTCTCTTCTTTGTCGTATTTTTATACTATAGAGGTTATATGAAAACATACTTTTCAATGTCAATCAAAAGGCAAAAAATAATTATTCACGTTTATGAGTTGTCCTTTTAAAAATTAATATTGCAACTGTTCATACAAAATATTATTTATTCCACGAGTTAGTATAAAATTAGTAATGCCACATTCTATATCGTTGACAATTGTTAATATAATTTTTTTTTTTCAAAGTAACAAAATTAGTCTCTCTTTCTTTTTCTTTTCTTTTTTTCAAGACTATTTCTTAAAGCAACTCCAATTCTTACAAGAGATTCTTCAAAAATTTTAGAGAAACATGATGAAAACGAGAATTTTGAAAATAGAAAACCTGCCTCATTGATGTCCTATCTAAATTATGGGACGTGAACGGAATGAGACATGACCAAAAAAATAAATAAAATTCAACATAATCTTCACCATCTCAATCAAATTTTGTACTTACAACATATGGTGTTTTACTTCGAGATTACCATCAATTTTATCACCCTTTGTAATATGGGTGAAAAAAATATTTGAAAAACTTTTTTAAAAAAATTCCAACCCCTTTTTATTTACTTCTCTAAATTGGCATATTCCTGCAGGGGTTTCACAAACTTCAACCTTTGGATACAGTCGAAACACACAGATTTTGGAGGTACAGAGCTGACGGATCTTGATCTCCGAGAGGTCGCAGAGGGCAAAGCGAGTTTTTTTCCTCTGTTTGTATATTGAGAAAAAAAAAAAAAAAAGAGGAAAAATTTCATATTTGTGATGAGACCGTGATATATAATACTCTTACATTTTCATACGGAGGGTTTAACTTTAAACGCAAACGCAAATTCCGGCTCAGCTTTCTCACTTATTTTCGCCGCCAGCTTCTCTTATCTCTGTGTTTTTATCAGAACTGAATCCGTCGCAGTCCTTGGTTCTCTTCTCCGGCTTCTGCTTTTGGGAAAAGGGTTTAGCTTATTTTGATAAAAGGTTCTGGCTTTCTTCTTTCTCCCATGTTTGATTCTCACAAGTTAATGGGGTTTTGTAGAGTCTATTTTGGACTAAAACCTTGACATTACGGTCCCATTGAAAATTCAATTTTCTCATTTTACCTCTGTGACTGCTACTGAAATCGGTTTCAACCTGGTTTAACAATTAAGGTTTTGATTTGTTTCTGGTGCAGTTGTTTGTTTCTGGAATGGCTCAGTGTGTGAGGTTAACTCTAAATCCTTCGAGAACACCCCAGAGCGTTACTAGGACAGTGTCTGCAAAAAACCAAGCTTTTGCATCAGTCTCGTTCCTCAGAACATTACCGGAGTTCAAGAACTACCCTAAGCCGTGTTCTTTAGTTATGTCTTGCCTAGGAAAATCCCAAAATCAGCAAGAGCAGCGACCGCCACAATTGTCTCTTGACGATCTAGTCACGAGTAACCGTAAAGGAGAGGTTCTTGGCACAATCAAAGACTCGCTTTCTAACTGTCTCTCCGATACCAATCTTCTAGACACTGTTCCTGGTCTGAAATCCAGAATCAAGGGCAAGGTTAGTGGCGTTTCCGTAAAGGAGAGGTTCTTGGCACAACCAAGTGATAGTTGAGGAACTTACCACAGTAGCAAAATTGATTTTGCAGGTCAGAGATATTTACGATGCTGGTGATTTTCTAGTTCTTATTACAACCGATCGGTTGAGTGCATTCGACAGAAATCTTGCTTCGATTCCCTTCAAAGGCCAGGTTTGTTTTTCTCCGCTCTAATCTCAAGTTGGATGCCTTAAAAGTGTTGCATATATATAATAACTTTGTGGTGCCTAACTTTCAGGTCCTTAACGAGACCAGTTTGTGGTGGTTCAATAACACACAGCACATAACTCCAAATGCAATCGTTTCATCTCCGGATAGAAATGTTGTTATTGCAAAGAAATGCTCGGTTTTCCCAATAGAGTTTGTGGGTTAGTTTGTTTTGGATCTAAATACAAAGTATCGTGTCAGATGCTTCTCTATGCAGCCTCTGTTTGCCTTAGTTCTGAACTCTTTTTTTATATATATATTTTTTGTTTTTGTAGTTAGAGGATATGTTACTGGAAGTACTGACACATCTTTATGGACGGTATATAAGAAAGGTGTTAGGAACTATTGTGGAAATGCGCTCTCAGATGGTATAGTTTCTTTTGTTGCCATTTATAAGTTGTCTTCGTCCTTACGTACATCGCCGGAGTTCATTGATAAACTGATTGCTAAACTTTTTCAGGATTGGTGAAAAACCAGAAGCTTCCAGCTAATATACTTACACCAACAACTAAGGCTGAGGATCATGATGTGCCCATCAGTCCAAATGAGGTCTGATAATCTGTCACAGAGAAACAAAATAGAAACTACCAAATATAAAAGGAACATTTTTTGAGTCATTAGTTTGCTATCTCAGTGTTCTACTTAGTGTAACACGAGAAGAAGTTTACCCAAAGTTGTTTTAGTTCTGTGTTGCTTCTTATCCGTCGAATGATTCTTGCAGATAGTTGAACGTGGATTCATGACTCAGGCTGATTTTGACGAAGCAAGTATGAAAGCTTTGAGCTTGTTTGAGTTTGGGCAGGTTTGTTACAACTCCTCCGTCTAAAGCCGTAGGCTGTAATGTTCTTAAGAATCTTAGGATTTGAGACCACAAGAAATCAGAAGCTTTATATATTTTGCTTGCTTGAATACTCAAATCTTGTGCTTTTGTTCGAAGTTCTTTTAGATTCTAAATATATTATGATTTCTTCAGCGTGTCGCCAAGGAGCATGGACTGATACTGGTGGACACAAAATATGAGTTTGGAAAAAGTAGCGATGGCTCCATCTTATTGATTGATGAGGTGAGTTAGTTTCTCCTTGTTTCCGACTTTCCGTGTCATCTCTCTTTGAATGCACAGTTGAACACAAATATGTACAACTGCCAAATTCGCTGATTGGAGTCATCTACTTTGTTCACATTGTATATAGATTCATACGCCGGATTCAAGCAGATACTGGCTTGCGGGTTCTTATGAAGAGCGCTTCCAGAAAGGTCTTGAACCTGAAAATGTTGATAAGGTGAGTGAAGTTTCCTGTTTTGCTCTTCTCCCATACAGTTTATGTCAGGATTTATTGGTTTGGAATGCGTTGCACATCACATGTTTACTTCTTTTTTATATCCAAACAGGAGTTCATAAGGCTGTGGTTTAAAGAAAACAGCAATCCATATGAAGACGAGGTATGCTTACATGTTCAGAATGTAGCTTCCACCATTATATGACACTCTGCTAAATTGTTGGTGTCTCGATCGTTCGCATTTGTCAGGTCCTCCCGGCTGCTCCAGCAGAACTCGTAACTGAATTAGCTTGGCGGTAGGATTTTTGATCTGTAAACTCGATTATATGATTGACAACATGTTTTCGATATGGAAGCAACATTGAACGTGTATATTTGGTAGACTAATTAAGCATTTGGTGGACTCTGTTAGCTTTCGCTAATAGTATTGGTTTTAAAGAACTGATGGAAGAACCCGTGACAATGGCAGGTACATTTTCTTGTATGAAACGATCACTGGATCAAGAATTGACATTCTTCCGACACAGGTATGATCATGTTCATCTTTAAGTCTTCACTGTGTACATTTCAGATTATATTGGTTTTAAACGCGTATTGATCCGTAGCTTTGTCAACAGGAACCAATTCATGACCGAATCTCAAGAAACACAAGCCAAGCACTTTCATCTCTCCGTCAACTTTAATCTTTGATATAACCTGAAGCCAAGGAGGCAGAGAGCATAATTATGGATTGTTATGCCATATTGTTGTAACGTTGTCTTATTTTTTTACGAGTCGAAAAACTTGAGTTCGAATTGAGCAATTTCAACACAGAATAGAATCAATTTGTCGGGTAAGAATTCATTTCCTTTCAGTGTTGAACATGGTATTGGCGAATATGAATTTATATATTAGAGGAGAAAGGACAGATTCAAGAACGAGTAAGACCGAGAACGAGATATTCATCTGTACTGAGTGAAAACTGAAGTAGCCTTGTCCAGAACCAGGGCATGTGACCCGGTATAAAGGTAAACAATCATCATCGATGAACAGACGAAGAACTTAAAACTTGAGTCACTGTATTGTTCTGCCTATGAATGCTCTGTCTGAGGTTAGTACTTAGTTGTAATTCTATTGCAGATTGGCATTCCACAACTGCCTTTTTCGAGATATGTAAAAATCCTAACTGGTCTCTCTACCCTTCTTTCTGTTCCATGTTATAAAACCGGCTTTAGCTTCTACATATAGACAAAATTCTCCTACTTCCTGCTTTTATCAGTCTCTACTTTTCTGCAACCAAAGATATTCAAACCATGTTAACCGTTAAAAAACCTAGACGCAGAATGATTTTTTAAGGAGCTCAATTTGCAGTATGACTTGGATTACCTACCTTTTCACGCATTCACTTGTTCTTTTTCTTCTGCCTCTATCGACCCTGAAAAGTTCCAGGAAGAGAATTTCAGAGGTGTCAATGACTGTTATGCGATGATGTGATGGCGACTTTTAACGGAGAATATTTTACATACCAATAGCTAGGCTGATTGAATTGTTGAGGCAGACTTATTCTCCACAGTAACAGAGAGTGTAGCACAGTTCTCTTTCTCAGACTCGGGCTGTTGTGTTTCACCGGTCTTTGATGGGGAAGCAAAGAAGCAATCAGGCAGAGCGTTCTCCAGACTTGTCTCTTGCCTTGAGCAATGATAATAAAAGCACGTATAAGCATATTGATGTAACCAGTTTTGAGGAGAAGATGAGAATTAATCATACCCGTTGTTGAGATTGTTACTGTAACAACCTTCTTGGCTGTTGTTATGATCTGTATCAGTCAGGAAAGCTCGGTGTGCTTCAGACTGAAAATGTCCTGAATCCCCATTACCTGCTAAGAGGAAACACGAGAGAGGGAATCTGGTGAGTATAAGCTTATATAAAGCCAAGTTAAATCCGGGAGAGATGGAATTACCTTCTACAACTTCTTCACCGGCGTTTTCTGATCGAAAGAGCATGCTTTGATTGACGCGAGAGGGAAAATGAACAGGGGAGCCAATAGAAAGACTGCGCTGGTGATGGTGAAACGACTCAGCATCCATGTCGGGCAACTGCAGATTGAGAATTCTTCTCCTTTGGAATTCTAGTGCTTGTTGCAAGTCAGCTTGCTCAGCTTTTCTCCTCATCATCTCCTGTGTGTTCGAAAACATCCTCGGTGCTGGTAGCAAATAAAACAAGAGACTGAGCTCTGATGAAACCATATCCAAATCAAGGAGAGGAAAGAAATTTAACTAACCGAGGTGGCAATCAAAGAGATCCCTTGCATCCATTCCAGATGGACTTGAACCAGGAGAGAAGTTCCCTCTCTCCAACTGCTGCATTAACTGTTGCTGTTGCCTCCTGCTATTGTTTGGGGAAAAAAAGTATTATAAGAAAAGGGAACACGAAAGAGAAGAATGTGAGAAAGGGAGAAAAACTAGACAAGGCATGATCGGTGGTTTCAATATACTTTTCAAGGATTCTTCCTTTCTCCTTGTACGGTTTCACGAGCACACGTGAGTCGCAGATGAAATGAGGGTTTCCTCTGGCCAATATGATTCTCACAGTGTCAGAGTGGACAAAAGTGACAAACCCAAACATTCGTTTCTGCTGGTATGGAATCCTAACATCTTGCACCGCTCCAAAATTGCTACAACAAACAAACAAATAAACATGGTAAACTTTAATAATAGAGCCATAGATACGTTAGTAGATATCCACTAAAGTATTTATGATTCAAACACAAAAGCTTTATCCAATTGTGTTTTCGAAAGATACCCGAAGTAATTGGAGACATCTTCATCTGTGAAGGAGCTGTCAGCTGGAAATGTCAAGTAAATCTGTTTTGATGCAGAGTTAGATTTATCACCCATTCCCATAAACTCATCCCTTTCATGTCGGCCTGGACTACCGTACCAGTAACCCTCATCCCCAAATTGTCCTGCTCCTCCTGATCTGCAAAAACAAACACCACAAACAATGAAGTAATACGAAGACTTCTTGCACTTGAATGATCCAAATTACTCCACTTTACTTGAAGAATAAGAGTGACAAACCAAAGCCAAAATCATTGGCATGTGAATGCAGCACCAAAAGTAGAAAACCATATGAAGAAGACTTTCAACAACCACAATGCAATTATTGGCATCTCAGGCACCTTAAAGTTTCACTTAAGTAAATTATAAATGCACAAAGATTCAAACTTTTCCATGATCAACACTTCTTTTTGGGGGGTGGTGAAATCCGAAGTCTTCACTGACCATTTATGTTGAGAAATATACATGGCAAGGCAAAAAGGAGGTCCATTTCATGATTACCTATGCGGGTTACGCGAATGCAAGAGGAGATTGATGCCTTTATCATACGACATTGGAGAACCACTAGCCGCCAAGAACTGAGCAGCCGCCATTCGCTGCCGTTGAGCCAGCTTCATCCTCGCTATCTCCTCTTGCTGTCTGCAAACGTAATCCGGCGAGCCAAAGCCACCAGGAGAGTCGTAGTCATCCCCTAAACCACCACCATGAGGAAACCTACTGTAACCGCCGCCGCCAAACCCGGGCTCCTCTGACCCGAAACAAACGTCGCTGGCTGAGAAGCTCCTCTTGTGCAAATGCGCATCGCCATTGTCGGCGGAGAACCCGAACAGATCCGCAGATTCGTCGTTGTTGGTCTTAGAAGAGGACTCGTTGAGGAAGGACAGGTAGTTACCGAGTTGCTGCTCATCGAGGAAATCGCCGTTGCCTCCAGTGGCGTCGACACCACCATCTGAAGCGAAAAGAGACGAACTTGCTTGAAAAGGGCTCGAGATCATGTTAGGGTTGCTCCCGAGTGAAGCAGGAGTGTTCAGGGAAGGAGACAAAGGGTTCCTCGAAAACTCCATAAACCCATTCCCTGGCGTCCTCGGGGAATGACGGTGGATGTTGATGGGCCTGGAGATAGGGTTGAGTGGCGCCGACGCAGAAGAAGATCCGTTGGAGGAGGAGGAGAGACCCAAAGCAGATTTAGCCTTGAGGCAGACGGACTGTAAGAGCGTTTCTGGTCCGAGAGCAAGACGCATCAAATCTCTCTTACCCAAGTCCTGTAAGAGCAAATAGCCAATGATTTTGGAGGCGAAATCAGGCTCTAAAGTTCTGATCTTTGTGAAAAGTATGGAAGTAGGATCTCCCGGATCCATGGCCAGATTAAAAATCTCTTCTTTTTGTGTGTGTTTAGTCTCAGAGAGGGAAGGGGAGGGGGGAGATTGAGAAGGAGAAGAGGCTCTTTTTATTTTATGAGAGAGAGAGAGAGAGAGAGTAGTGGGTACTACTACTAGTACTTCGTTTTATTTATTTTTATTTATGCGTTAAATGCGATATGTTTTTTTGGAGATTTGAGTATATGATTTTGTCTTGTAATGAGCATTTATTATAAACAAAGTATTAAGAAAAGAGAAAACTACTTTCGTAATGTGTTTCTTTCTTTTCGGGTTCTGTTTTTTGTTCTCGGGTTTTGGGTTTTCAAATTCGACGAGACTCACAATAGTATCACTTTTGTTTCCTTATTTTCGTTAAGAAAATATGGTTCATATTTTTTCGCAACAAACCAAGGGTTACTCCCATTGGATGCATGATTTCCTTCTTTTTTTTTTTTCTGCATGATTTCTTTTTCTCGATAGAGATTGGATGCATGATCTAATAGAGTTTAGTCAACTATAGTTGGACTTAACTCCAGGACAAAAAAATGTTGTTTTTCAAATTCATATACTACTTTAAATGTTTTACCAAAGTTAGAGGTTTTTTGTGTTATTAAATATAATTAATCTCTTTAAATCAGATAAAATTTTACGGTACAGAATTACTGATTTATAAATTTAATTAGATTTATATGTTATTTAAACAATTTAATTCAATAAATTAGATATATAATCCAAAAAATTCGATTTGATATTGTAATATTAACAAGTTAGTGATTTCCAGACGATTATTAATTATGAGTCTTAATTCTATTGGAAATTTGATATCCAAAAAGTTATATATGTGATTTTATTTTTGAATGTCATTATATATAAATTTTGAACATAGAAAGTTTAACACAAAAATAATAAATTAGTTTGGTCTATATTAGTTTTATGTGATGTATTCTATTTGATTGATTATTAATAATTTTATAATTGTATTACAAAACTAAAATAAAAGTTTATAATACTTTAGTATATTTTTATCATCACACATAAAATTGTATGCAAGTTGTTAATATATTATATATATTTGGTTTTTTGTGTTTTGTTAAATATTTTGTAGAACAAAATATTTTTATAAGAATATAACTTTGTATTGTCTTAGAATATATAACTATTACGATATTATATTAAAAATTAAAATAAAAGATTTATGATCTTTTTACCAACTGTTTTATAGATTTGATCGAAAGAGATTACAACACAGTCTATACATACATTTTTTAAGTACCCATAATATTTATATACTATATAGGGGTTTTCTATCATAAACACTTCCATGAACGTCAAAATTTTGATGCAAATGATTTTTGATAATCTTGTATGCTATAGTATTGAATTTTAAAGAACAGAGGCTTGCCTGCCATAATATTTTATGTGTGACATCCATAAAACTAAAAAAGAATTACAAATTACAGTGTATATTTGATAGGAAACAACAAATTTATTCCTAACCTTTAATTCTTTTTACCGCAAAAATCTGGAACCGGGCTGCTTCGTTAGCCGCGCTTACTTTTCCCCTGACTCACTAAAACCCGCGCGTGACATAAATTTTTTTCTAAATCAGAAATATTCAACTACAGCGAGTGCACCTAGTTTTAAATACTCTCGTCAGATCCTTACCGTTAAAATGTAGCAAAAGTTTGTGAGATTGCTTTACGGGGACACGTGAGGTTCTCAATAGTCATAGTCAATTTGACCAGAGTTCGTATTATTTGCCAGAGAACCATGCATCAGACAATAATGAAACAAAGTAAATGCTCTTCATGGAAAACGAGAATTCTCAATTTTGCCATTTATTTTTTCCCAACATATTTCTGTAGTTTTTTAATTTGACTAAATAAGATTTTACAAACTGCATTAAAATTTTCCGGAAATAGATAGAACAATGATGACTATCAAGGACCAGTATCTAACATTTTTTAAATTAAATATGGCTATAAGTTTTAGTATCCTAGGTGTGTGTATGAGTAGCTGTCACATCATGTATGCCAGAAAAAAAGGAAGAAACAAATCATGTTACAATTTTTGAATGCATACTTTGTTCTTTTGGCCAAGTTTGCTCCCCATTTCCATGAAGGCGCTGAAATAATTCTATCTCCAAAGTAAAGATAACAAATTTTATCGTAACCAAAAGACCCAAATAAAGCCCATTATTATACTTCCACAGAAAAAGAGAATTATGTTTCTATATAAAACGTACAAAAATCCAATGGCGGCCCACAATGTGATTTGCTCTCTCTGCTTGCAATGTGTGTTGGGTGATTCTTTACTTTGCTGGTTACATTACATTCCTCTACATTTTATACGGTCGTGTTCAAAATTTGTCATATTTCTATATTCATCAACTAAAAACTCCAAGAATGTATTCAGCTGTACGACTTGAGTAAAATTATAATAAACACACGTACATCTAGTGTGCAGCAACTAAAATTCAGCGTGTGTTCATGTAGATTCCTCGAGTTATAAGTAAACGTTTTTTCAAAAAAATCGATATGTATTCAGTTGTGATTTGTAAACACAACGGCTTTGAAATGTATTCAATTCAATACAGATCTCTATATTGGATTTGTCGAAGGTTGTGACTGGTAAGATCTTACATTGCTTCTAGGGGGTTTCATAATAATTCTGTTTGACGCAAGAAGTTTTTATTTGTCTTCTTGATCGAGAATCGAGATTATGCTTTGGTACAATATGAGAAGGTTGAAAAGCCATGCAGAATCGGGGTGGGCTTCTTACACAGATGGGTCAGTACTGTTTACTGGGCTTCTAATGTGTTGGATCATACAGGTTGAGGTTTTGCAAATTACCACTAGGCTTGGGACTTCGGTTTATTTTTCGGGTTTGGGTCGGGTAGTTCGGTTTTTCGGTTTTTCGGGTTTCGACATATAGAACCTGGTCGTGTTTTTTCTATTTGTGTTTCGGATTCGGTTCGGTTTATTTCGGGTTTGGATAGGGTTTCAGGTTTCATATCAAACCCGATCGGGTTTTACTTCAGGTTCGGTTCGGTTTATTTCGGATTCAGGTTCGGGTTTTTCGGGTTTTTTCAAAACCAAAGTAACCAATATAATGGAAAAAAAAAATCAAAATAGAGTATTTAGGATTCGGCTTCATGTATTTCAGGTTCGGGTTCGGTTTATTCGAATTTCGGTTTTTCGAGTTTAGACAAATAGAAACCGTTCGGGTTTTTTGAGTTTATTTATCGGGTTCGGATTCGGATTCAGTTTTTGGATAAAAATCCCAGGCCTAATTACCACTATCTATTCTTCTCACATTAGTTAACATTATAGCCTCATGGTCTATTTTTCTTTGATGTAAAAACTTAACCTCATAGCCTTGTATTAGATTTTTCTTGCAGTACATTATGTAGCAAATGCTACGCTGCACTATAAAACGGGTGGGTGTATGTAATGTATCGCATAGCTGAATATATAGGTGTTGAGTGTTGACAATATTGTTACATCATTCCAACCAATGATATGGCTTTCACTTCTGTAAATTGGGTGCGTGTATGGTCTGTGACATTGTGACTATATACGTCATTCAGTCTTTGATTATTATTTTCGTAGCCTATTTAATTACTCTTATCGGATAAAATTCAATTCATGATAGTATGAATCTAGAGGACTGTGCCAACACAATTAAGGACTTGCAATACATACAAATTTTATTGTAAGGTCTATTTTCTAATATGGGTTCTTATCTTTGGTTAGAAGGTATTTATTTCATTTGGAGAAAATTTCCTTTATCATATTATAATGTTATGATAAATAAAGTATGCAAAATTAAATCATAAAGAAAGGGAGGATCATATTATAAGATAAATATGAATGAAAGAGCGCCTCCATTGTAAATATTTTATATGGGTATTTAATGATTAGAAAAATTAAAAATTTAATAAAAGAGAGAGAGGTTGAAGAAAATTTTCAAATAAATTTTTGAGAAATTTATTTGAGATTTATGAAATATTTGTCTTTTTTATAAATAGTTTACTTTTTAATTCAAATTTAATTGTATAACGAGTACTACTAAAATATTCATTTTTTTTCTTTTGAGAATTCGAGTTCTTAGGAATGATTTTATTGTCCAAAAAGAAAAAAAAAATGAAGATGTTATATCTATATAAACATATGGGTGCCAACTACGCCCTCGCATTTAATTATTACCCTTCTCGTTAAGACCCCTGACTCGTTGCTTTATTATCAATTTCTATATTCAATGTCTTATGTGTTTCATCAATCATTGAATGAAACAATTTAGATTAACTAAATCTATGTTAGGAGAAAAATATGTTTTGTTCCTAATAAATCTATGTTAGGAGACAATTATCTTTTTTGTTCTTAGTAAGTTCGTACTTCGTGCGCTTACTACATAAAACTGCAAAATTTTCCGGAAATATAAAGTGTATACCCGAATTCTCATTTTTGAATCCTACAAAGTAAGAATTAGGAAGTGATTTTATCGAAAGCCCCCTCCAAATAGTATTATTAATTAAATATACTTTAGATAAACATAACGAGATGACGAATTCTATATCTGTATCGAACATTTTGTCCATAGTTGTTAAGAACAATTTCAGAAATAATTTTCTCCCAAAATGTCATTTCCAAAATTTTCTCTCTCCCAAAGTCCAAGTTACACGTTTGCTTAACTTTAGTCTTTACTTTCTTTGCAAGACCACATCGTCTTCTTTAGTCAAAAAAAACGACAACGTCTTCGCGTTTGAAGACATGTCATATTGCTTTCAGGGGCTAAACATCTCAATTTACTGAACATTACTTATTTTACATTGGAAAATTATCTCAACGCATTATATATATAGAAATACGCGTGATATCGATCTATCTACGTCTCTATACGCATTTACTAGGGAACTATAGAGTAGTAGTAGTACATATGCTAATGTAGATACACACATACATGCATGCCCTCGGATAACGGTTGTCATACTAAAGACATCCATTAAATGAATTTAGTTGTTTGGTGATTGCAAAGCTTATATACTCTTTTTTATCTTCTCCGTATTTTTCTACTCCTTATATCATTCACTCTCCGACTAACAAAAGAGAAACTAAAGAAGAAACAAAAAAAAACTATAACTATAGATCGTGAGAGAGAGAAAATAAAATAAAAACACAATGGAAGTAGAGGGCTCGAGTAGTTGCCGGAGGCAGTTACCCTCAAAGGCGGAGATGAGCCGTGGAGCGTATTTGGCGTGGGAAGACTTGACGGTGGTGATACCTAACTTCAGTGATGGTCCGACCCGAAGGTTGCTACAGAGGCTAAACGGGTACGCTGAACCGGGTCGGATCATGGCTATAATGGGTCCTTCTGGATCCGGCAAGTCCACTCTTCTTGACTCTCTTGCAGGTTCGTTCTTTAAACGTTTGTACTGCATGCAGCACATTCACACATATGACATATATATCTGTCTTCCGATGAATTAGTATTTAATTTATACCTTGGTTTAGGTCCAGAAGTATCACATCATCTTAGATTAGTATTTAATTTGCTAGATTTAATTATTATAAACCCTTTTTGATCATTCTAGTATTTATCATCTTAAGCTATATATATGCAAAGTTGATTATTGAAAACTTAAATCTACATTTATATATTTGTAATTAACATCCGTTGCATGCAAAGAAGAGTAGTCAGAATACTGCTTTGCCTCATAAATGCCAAATTTATTACTGGAGCTGCTATTTCTTACTTCCTCATCTCTTTAGATATGATATTTATCTCCATTTCCACATCCCAATACAAACATACAAACGTAAATACTACTGCGTTTGATAGTATAATTTTTTTTCCTCTCGCTAAGATAA
Organism: Isatis lusitanica; assembly: GCA_900406415.1. Lineage (NCBI taxonomy): Eukaryota > Viridiplantae > Streptophyta > Magnoliopsida > Brassicales > Brassicaceae > Isatis > Isatis lusitanica. The sequence continues at coordinate 23,705 of OVBB01000143.1, forward strand.
AGTTTTAATGGATTGTTAAGAAAATAATTCCCAAATTAATTACAGGGAGACTCGCAAGAAACGTGATCATGACTGGTGATCTTCTATTGAACGGCAAGAAAGCTAGACTTGACTACGGTCTCGTTGTAAGTTTCCTCATAAAAACTTCATCTCACCTATTTCATAATTTGCAACTAATTTGTTAGCTCATTAGGATTGTCCTTTAGAAACCTTTTCGATTTTCATTTATGGGGCGACAGACTTCAGACAAATCCAACCTAAGTAGATAGTCGTGCAAAAGGTCAAAGATCAATAGCCATTCTGTGCAATGTGATAATATAAGGGCAGTTATTTTGAATAATAGATTGTCAACAACAAAATCAACAACTTCAAGATTTTCTTTCATTTGATAAAAATCCAAAAGTAAGTTTTTGCATTGATCTTGAAGTATATGGATAATGTGAATATGTGTATAGGCATATGTAACACAAGAGGACATATTGCTGGGGACACTAACAGTGAGGGAGACAATAACGTACTCAGCTCGCTTGAGGCTTCCTAGTGATATGTCGAATGAGGAGGTGAATGACATTGTGGAAGGCACAATCATGGAGCTTGGTCTTCAAGACTGTTCAGACAGAGCCATTGGAAACTGGCACGCTAGGGGAGTTAGTGGCGGCGAGAGGAAACGTGTCAGCATCGCTTTAGAGATCCTAACTCGCCCTCAGATCCTCTTTCTCGACGAGCCGACCAGCGGTTTGGACAGTGCTTCTGCTTTTTTCGTGATTCAGACACTTAGGAACATCGCACGAGATGGCAGAACCGTTATTTCATCAATTCATCAGCCTAGCAGCGAGGTCTTTGCGCTGTTCGATGATCTTTTCTTGCTCTCGAGTGGTGAGTCTGTCTACTTTGGTGAAGCCAAGTCTGCTGTCGAGGTGAGATCTAAACTCTTGCTTTGCTTGTACTACAAGGAACACTCAAGTTTCTTTTGTCTTTTGTTTTCTTGATGGCGAAAACTCTGTTTTCTTTTTGTTTTAATTGAAATGAAGTTCTTTGCTGAGTCGGGCTTTCCATGCCCGAAGAAGAGGAATCCTTCTGATCATTTCTTGAGATGTATAAACTCCGACTTTGACACAGTCACTGCTACGCTCAAAGGATCTCAAAGAATTCAGGTGCAAGACCATTACTAATGTCTTGTGTTACTGTACTGTTACATATTCGTCAAGAAGTTTGAGAAGTTTAATGTCTTTCAAATAAAGAATCAATCTTGTCTTTCGGATAAAGAATCAGACTTTTGATCACAATTTGCTAAACTACAGGAAACACCAGCTACATCAGACCCATTGATGAATCTAGCAACACCTGTGATCAGAGCAAGGCTTGTTGAGAACTACCGTCGCTCAAAGTATGCGAAATCCGCAAAGTCTAGAATTCGAGAACTATCCAACATCGTAAGTTTGAACTCTTTGTTCATTCCTTACTTACATCATCTCCTGAGCTGGTTTTGGATTCCATAACGGGTTTTCTTTCGCAGGATGGGAGTGAGATGGAAGTGAGAAAAGGAAGTGAAGCGAGCTGGTGGAAACAACTCAGGACATTAACAGCAAGATCGTTCATAAACATGTGTCGTGATGTAGGTTACTACTGGACAAGAATAGTGAGCTACATTGTTGTTTCTATAAGCGTTGGGACCATATTCTACGACGTAGGCTACAGCTACACATCAATCTTAGCCCGAGTTTCTTGTGGAGGATTCATCACCGGTTTCATGACTTTCATGTCCATCGGAGGCTTCCCTTCTTTCCTCGAAGAGATGAAGGTAAAAATAACAAAACCTTATTCAAAAATCTCACAATGGCTCTATCGGTGAAAAATATCGATTTTGCCTTGTCGCAGGTGTTCTATAAAGAGAGGGTGAGTGGCTACTATGGAGTTGCGGTTTATATCCTCTCGAACTACATATCGTCTTTCCCGTTCTTGGTTTCGATCTCGGTTATCACGGGAACTATTACTTACAACTTGGTGAAGTTTCGTCCCGGGTTCTCGCATTACGCTTTCTTCTGTCTCAACATCTTCTTCTCAGTCTCGGTGATAGAGAGTCTCATGATGGTTGTGGCTTCTCTTGTTCCAAACTTCTTGATGGGTCTTGTTGTTGGAGCTGGTCTCATTGTAAGAACAGAGGAACCTCTGTTTTCTTTTTCTTTTGTCATACAGTTTATAACAAATCTTAAATGTGACTTCTGTTTTATGTTTTGGAAAGGGAATCATCATGATGACTTCTGGATTCTTCCGTCTTCTTCCTGATCTTCCCAAAATCTTTTGGCGCTATCCGGTTTCCTATATAAGCTACGGATCTTGGGCTATCCAGGTAAGTCAAGAAAGTAACTTTACGAGCTTGTTCGGGTTCAAGAACATAAGAACGTTTTCATGGTGATCGTGAAGATTGAGGTTGCTAAACTTGAGAAACATTTGGGTTACTGCAGGGAGGATACAAGAACGATTTTCTGGGATTAGAGTTTGAGCCTCTATTCCCGGGAGAACCGAAAATGACAGGAGAAGAAGTGATAAACAAGGTGTTTAGAGTAAAGGTGACGCATTCAAAATGGTGGGACTTAGCTGCGGTTGCAGGAATCCTTGTGTGTTACAGGCTTCTCTTCTTCGTGGTTCTAAAGCTAAAAGAGAGAGCAGGACCGGCTTTGAAGGCGATTCAGGCGAAAAGAACGATGAGGAACCTCGACAGGAGACCTTCTTTCAAGAGAATGCCGTCTCTGTCTTTGTCATTGTCGTCAATGTCTTCAAGGAGACATCATCCTCTCCGTTCACTTTCTTCTCAAGAAGGACTTAACTCTCCAATCCACCACTAAAAGGCTTTAATATAATGTATAATGTTACTTTGTTCTCCAGCTTTTTCATCATGCTCTCATAATCTACTCAAAACCAGGTTTTTCATTATTGGAAAATCAAAAGAAAGTAGAAACCAAGTTTATTTTTTCTACTAAACACTTCCCAACTGGAAACCAAACCCTAACCAAATTTTCCACTATTCCAAACCCCATTTCAAGTTCAGGCTTTAAGGATCATTTAAAATAAATACTATCAAGTCTATAAGGATCATTCAAACTTTTGAATATCAAATATAAACAATTCAATCTTGAAAGAAGAAAGATTAGGTAGATTCAAATGGCCAAACGAAAAATATATAAAAAACGGCTAAGAAAACAACATTCGAAAAGAAAATTCATTATATAGTTTACTAATCTTTGTGGAATAAGAAGAAAATAGTACGTCCTTTATAATATATTTAGCTATCTCTCTGGAAGACTTTGAATCAGTTCTCGACTTGACCCATATTGAGAGCAGTCTTCTAGGAAAGTAAAGGACTATCAAACATGTCCAACTACTCATACGATATTATTTCAAATTCACGTTTGTATATAAGTCCAAATATTACACATTTCCTCGGAGAGAGAGGGATTGGATTGGATGGAACGCAAAAAGATCATGAGAACGTGCAGAGATAGAACGACCGATCGAGACTCAACACTCTACCAATAACATATCCTTTTTTTTGGGTGCAAATTACATAACATTTTGTTTTGTTACATGTTTAATTAAGATGATCAAACGTAAACGTACTTCCGAAGTAATGGATATTTATGCCATCTATAGTTTTGTTGATTCGTTTACGAGAAGTAAAGACTGTGAAACAATCCTTTTTAAGGAAACACAATGTGAAGAGCTAATGGTGATAACACATTATTTGATTTACATACACAACAAAACACAATAGAAGAAAATGACACCATATACCAAATAGCCTGGGTCAAGATCAAGATACTCAAAAACTCTATGAAAGTCTTCTGACCTTTTATGTTTTAGACAAGAGAGAAATGTCAAAATATTTTGTCAAAAAGGAGATTTTTTGCTGACTTATTCCCATTTATAAATATATTTTTTGTAAACAGATTAAAGTCGATAGTAAGTAGCATTTGAATCGGTAGTAAAAGTACGACAAAGGATTTCACATGCAACTAAAAAAGTATTATCAATAAAGTGTAGAACTTTTCTCATTGTCAAATTAAATTATCATATTCCAGTCGCGCAATATTCACAGGGACTTTCCGGAATTCAGTATATATATTAAATATTAGGACTTTAGTCGTTGGGAAAAGGAACATATTTGTTGCAAACAAAAATGGGAATATACGACAAAAGAACACTATGGGAATATAAAGTCAACTTGTTTGAATATTTCCATGAAACAGAAAATTGCCGTCCAAGTCCAAGAGCTGCATATTGCTCATCAGCCGTTTCGCAAAAATCAAATCAAGAACGTTCATTTGAGTTGTTGTGGTTCGCAGATAACCACGTGGCGTGATCTTGACACACTAGAAACGTGCACTTAGATGTAGTGGAACAGGAACCCCACGAGCGCACACCGCGTCGAGATTGAAGGACCAGAAAAAGAAAATCAAAGTCCTCTAAAGCAGCCACGCGTTGTTAGGAGGCTCACTTCTATATCTATAGTAATTGCCAAAGTAAGTGATGGTGTAACTGAATAGCAATCAACTAATCATCATATGAGAAGGATATAATGAAAACAATAGAACGAGTAGATGATTTTATTTTCTCTTCATTTGTATTTTTGTTTACTCATTTAGACGTATCTGAGGAAAGTCCACTGAAACATTTGTTGTGACTTCCATTTTTTTTCGAATTTACATATATTAGTTTTGGTTCTCAAATAATTGAAACCCTAGTAAATTTTTCTGGCTCCCAAGCCGGCCCTCAATGTTACTAAAAACAAAAAAAAGGTTAAAACTACCAATGTGTTGGTTATTTTCTACCAATTGGTCAAACCAATATATTAATATTATAAGGAAACGAAATCAATATTTTTTTTTCGGAATTTTTAAAAAGAAATTGCTACTTCTTGCCCTCTTGGTACTATATTTATTTTTATCTCGCTAATCTGAGATCATTATTTTCTTAAAATTGTATTTTAAGAACATAGTTTAATGGTATCAATGTATTCTAAACAATAAACAATTTTCATCGTCAGTAATTCAGTATAACACTTGGTTAGCTAAAAAGAACCTTTAAAACTTAACTCACGACAAAAAAAAAGACTTTTGACATGTGATGTGATGCATTGCCATAATGGTTGATTAAATTGTTAATAGTTTTCATATATTTGATAGATGTTGTTCAAACATGTGAGCATCTAGATATTGCAGGTTACGTTAGGGTGTTGATACGTTTCCCCTCTAGAACAAGGAAACTAATGGAGTATAAATATACATTTTAAAACACTACTGAAATTCGGTCAGTATATTATATTAGATCATGTTATGATTAATTGATTCTGAAAGATAATGATACAAAATTAAAATCTAAAATATGCCGACGGCAATTCCCAATCAACCAGAACCATATATAATTAATCGGAAATTCATGGGAAACTTGTATGTAAGTTATAAACGAATACGAGCAACAAGATATAAAATATGTTTTTCAATAAGATAATTAGTACTATAAGTCTATACCCATCACATTTTTTATATTTTGTTTATGTAATTTCTTAGATAAACTGTAAAAATAAAGGTTATAAACTTATAAACGTATACGAGCAACATAAATATAATGTTCGCATGAAAATATATATAAAGACAAAAAGAGAATCAGAGAAATCGTCCTTTTTTTTTTGTTCCCATAATCATATCTATCTCTATCTGTTTTATTTGCAGTTGACTTTTTTTGGGGGTCAAATATGTGAATCCGGTCGTTAACTTCAAAGCAATTACTGTTTTTGTTATAGAAAATAAAAAAAGGAGAAGGATGCTTACGACTCTTCCTTGCTTGCGATTTTCCTCTTATATAAATCTGCCGTCTTGAGAAGAGAAATCCATAAGCCTTCTTCTTCGTCGTGTGACCCACTTTGATCTCTCTCTCTCTCTGTCTCTCTCGTCCTCGTCGATCATAGAATTCAATGTCGGCCTACAAGCTCAATTACACTGTACTTTCTTCTTCGCTTCCCTGTTTCTTTTACTCATCACTCTTGTCTGTTCCTCTAATTTCACTCTGCAGCTTCTTAAATTTCGCTTTTTTCGTGTTTCCTTAATCTCTCTCTCTGCTGTTTATTTTCGTCTTCAATTTGGGGTTTTTAAAGCTAATTTATTGAGGTTTGTTAAGAAAAAACTCTCTTTTGGGGATTTCAATCATTTTCGTTTTATTGAAATTGATTCGGAAATTGAGAATGTGAGAGAGAGGTTTCTCTGGTTATGTTTGCTATGTCTCTATCTTCGAAAGCTTATGTTTTTATCTATTAATCAGAACTTTTGTTAACTTATTGAGTTTTTTTTTTTTTTTCTTGGCAGGATTCATTCGGAAATGGAGATGCAAGCAGTTTGCGCTCAAACCCACCAGAAAATGGGTTCGATGATTCGTCTTCACTTGCTCAATCAGAGAAAGCTGTTCAAGAGCTTCTTTTTCAACAGACTCCTATGCAGGCAACTGATGATCACCTCATTGAGTTCTCAGAGGCTATGAGAAGTAAGCTTTTGCCCAAGCTAAAAGCTTTATATGCTCTGTGTTTTCTTTGTCCCTAAGAACCTTTTTTTTGTGTGTGTGTAGCTGTTGCAAAGGCTCTAAGAGGATCTGCTGAAGGGAAAGCACTGGCTCAAGCTGAAGCTGCTGAATGGAAACGAAGATATGAGTTGGAGAGGTCCAAGAACCAAGAGTTGCTGCATAAAGGTTTTCAAAATTTTCTGCTAACTATCTTTTAAACGTAGATATAAGTGACTTCACCAATTACTTCTAGTTGCTTTTGTTTGAATGGCGCTTTTGGCCATTGATGTGTTCGGATAATAATATATATTCTGGCTTGTATCACAGCACCACCGTCAAATGGAGTGTGTGCGGATGAATCTAATAGCAAGGGGATGGATCATTTAGCCAAGTCTCCGCGGCTTCATGTTCAGGACAATGGGAAATTAGGAAGGCACTCCTTGGAGCGTATTTGCGCTCATGAAGTGCTCCAAGATTGTGAACCTAATAGTCCTAATGGCTGTAACAACAAATTGAAGAGAAAGGTAGCATACATAGTTATTTGGTTACGGTCCAGCTATTGCTTACATTGTTTAGGGTATGTAAGTCAATAAACATGAAGAATATCAATATTTTGTTGGACTCAGCAGACGCAGAACAAAATTTAGATGAATATTCTTCATTTAGACCCAATACTGTTGTTGCATACGAAACTGGCTGCAAGCCATAGCAATAAGTAGATAAATGAAAATCTCTCTCCTGTGTGCTTCACGTTTGCATATAGTTGTATTTCGTTTTCAAAGTCTGTTTAACGTGGATGCAGGCATCATTCAAGCTTTCATGGGGATGCAAGGGGCAGGCTAATGATCAACACAAGAAAGATATTGTTTCGTTTGAGAGCGGGAATATCACTACAGCTGACCGCAGTAGTAAACAGGTAAGGAGTATTGTTTCATCGTCTCTGTCCTTTTGTTTCCACTATCTGAGTTTTTAGGAAAATATATGTTGTGGTATTATCAAACAGTTACTTTCGTTCTCAACTCGGTGCACAGTTTTTCAGTATGTAGACTAACCTAAACAACTTGTAATTTCAGATTTCACTGACATGGGAGACTAATCCACAAAATGTGATTATTTTCACTAAACCTAACTCAACTGCTGTACGAGTTCTTTCTGTCGAAATGGTCAGGTCGGTATTTATACCTTTGCAGTATTTTCTTAACTCTTTCAGGAAAGATATCGTTGGTTATTTGACCCAAACCATAGGATTAGTTTTACTAGTTCTCTCTATATTTCTGTTGGAAGGTAAAATGTGTTGCTCATGATGATGAACGAAACATGTTTTTTAATTTTGTTTCCACTTCAGATGGTTGAGAGACCACAAAGGAATGAACATTTACGTAGAACCACGAGTGAAGGCAGAACTTTTGTCAGAATCAAGTTCCTTCGACTTTGTACAAACTTGGGAAGATGGTAAGAAATGATACTCTATAGCTCAATATTTTCTGTGTATATGAAAGGTTCTTTGTTTACCAATTGATAATTGTTATGCAGACAAAGAAATTTCACTTCTACACCCAAAGGTTGACCTTGTTATAACTCTTGGTGGGGATGGTACAGTTCTATGGGTAAAGTCAATCTGACTCTTAAGTTTATATCATTTCACATCTGTCCCTTTTTATAATGAATAACACACATACGATCTAACATGGAACATCTTAACGATTACAGGCAGCATCGATGTTCAAAGGACCAGTGCCTCCAATTGTTCCATTTTCCATGGGATCTCTTGGATTCATGACTCCTTTCCGTATCCTTCATCTTTCTTTTCAACAGTTTTTTATAAAGCATCAGTTATATTTAGCCAGCAACTAAGCATCATCTGTCAATAGAACTTTTCTTTAACCCTTATGATCCCAGACAGCGAACAATACCGAGATTGCCTCGAAGCGGTTTTGAGGGGTCCAATCAGTATAACACTACGACACAGGCTGCAGTGTCACATCATCAGAGATAAAGCAAGGCATGACTACGAGACAGAAGAGAACATGCTTGTTCTGAATGAAGTCACCATCGACCGTGGAATCTCATCTTACCTCACAAACCTTGAATGCTACTGCGACAACTCATTTGTCACATGTGTGCAAGGCGACGGACTAATACTATCTACAACATCTGGTAGCACAGCTTACTCACTTGCAGCTGGAGGATCAATGGTCCATCCACAGGTAAACATCCACTTCATTATCTTAATCTGCATAGCAAGCAATGTTGGTTCTATGATTTATAGGTTGCGATAGCGATGATAACAGGTACTGGCATTTTCAGATCATGGACAATAATTCTAAACTTAATGCTTTACAGGTTCCTGGAATCTTGTTCACACCTATTTGTCCGCATTCTCTGTCTTTCCGCCCACTGATATTACCGGACCACGTGACAGTGAGAGTGCAAGTGCCCTTCAACAGCAGAAGCTCCGCGTGGGTGTCCTTTGATGGGAAAGGCCGGAAACAGCTTGAAGCAGGGGATGCACTAGTGTGCAGCATGGCACCGTGGCCTGTCTCAACGGCTTGCCAGGTCGAATCCACTAATGACTTCCTACGCAGCATCCACGACGGTCTTCACTGGAACGTAAGGAAGACTCAGTCTTCTGATGGCCCTCCTGGCACTTGAACAACTTTATCCAGGATTTCTATCTTTCCTTCTAAACCATATACACATAGTCCTGACACTTATCTATCTATTTATATATCTATCTGTATGCATAGAGATATAGATGTAAAGGAAAGTGATGGGTTCCGCAAGAGCATCTTGTTGAATCCATTGTTGGTTGTAAAGGAAATGTAGTATTTAGCTGGTATGACCAATAATAGTTCTGTTGATTTGATGATAGCTCAAAGTTAATGAATCAGAGATGTGTCTGTTCTTGTTACGTATGAAAACTCGCATCCCCCAAAACTTTAAAATGGTGTCTAACTAATTTTGCATTTAATGATCCCATTTCCAAAATGATTACAAGTTGTCTTAATAACTAAGGATCCTGATTACATTAGTTCATAGTGTGCATTTGTCATGGAAGAGAAGGACGCAGCATTGCCTGCAACCAAAACAATCCAAATAAAACAATCATTCCATGTCCTACCTTGCTAAATTATTTTTATATTTTATGTTGCATACCTAAAGATTAGCATATTGAGTTGGTTAATAATATGCATCATCATCGTCACCATTTACACTGTCATCGACTTCTTGATCGACTACTGCTCTGCTCTTCACTCGTACTGTTCTCCCTGATGCTTTTGATGGCTTTGCCTTCTCCGCCTGCAATTCCATAGCTTTCTCTGATGGTTTCCTTTTTCTCTTGCCTCGTGTTTCACCCATTTCTTCTACAATAGAGAGCCAAAATGCATTAGTAAAGAAAGCATCTAAGTCTGTGGCATAACACATCACAGATTCATACATCCATCCACAATACCAATCTACAGACCAGACATTTATTCAGACAGAGTTCATGCTTTTTACGAGTGCATTCATTCTCACGTATATATGGGAATTCATAAACTACGAAGCTGTTAAAGATCTTTCTTACCTCCTAGTGGACTCGATGTATGGTCTGCCACATGTCCATTCTGACCAGCCTCTTCGGAAGCAGGAGATGCAGAAATACGGGCTTCGATTAACTTTATCTCGTCTTGCTGCTCATTTGTATCTGGGATCGGTTCAGCTGGAAGGTAGCGGAGTTCCTCCACTGACATGTCTGAATCACTGAAAGCATCATTTTCCACTGTCTCTATGTCAACTTCTTCATCTTCATTAACGCTAAATGCTTTCACCTACACGCATACAACCACATATATTCAGGAAAACAGGTGACAGAATGATAACAGAGAATCCTTATGAATATATCTATTCAATTTCTCACCTTTCCTGTTTCAGGTATCAAATCAAATTCATCTTCTCGTTCCACATACTCCTCATTCTCCTCAAGCTCCTTGAAGTCAGGAGCAAATGCACTCCAATTCTCTGTGTAATCTTTTGCCCAAATGTATACTAGACCAGCCAAGGAAACAGAGATGATTACCGGATGAACAGGATGCCAAGCTAGATCAATCAAGGCTTCTTTTGGACCTTCTAATATTTTCACCAGATGCCCCGCTCGATCCCATATGTAGATCTTATGTTCGCCTTTGCATGCAGAACCCCCAACCACCCACTCACCATCACCACTGAAACAAGGGGCTTTCCAATGCATTTTGGTAACTGAATCTTGGAACTCCCTGAAGAGCGTTAAGCATTTTGACCCAACAGTCTTCATTTTCTCAACACCATCAAGCCCATCTACGTTCTTAACCAAGTCCTCAAGTGATCTAAGCACATTTTTAGCTGGGAGAAGATTCTCATATATCCTAATGGTGCGGTCGTGTGAATTCGTGAGAAGATATTGCCCATTCCTGCTAAACACAATGTTTTTCACCGCTGACCCACCAGAGACAGGAACCAAAGCAAGAGCTCGAACACTTTTATAATCCACTATTAGTATCTCTCCTTTGGCATTCCCAATATAGACGAGATCCCCACTCTTGTTAAAGCATGCTGCAGCTGGAGAGAAAGGAGGACCAGATTCCGCACACTTACTGCGCTGCGGAGGAGCCAACACATCAGGCATCTCAGGCACAGACACTGGAAGCAGAGTCGTACAGCCAATGTCAAAGTCAACAATCATCGGAGCAGACGAGAGCGGGCACGCCAGACAAAGAGAAGGCGAACTTAAGCCAGGGTTTAAGCGAGCGTGCAACGGAGTCTGCTGAAGTGTTGTCCGAGCAATCTTCTCTCCGGTCGAGACATCCCAAAGAGTCAACGACTTGTCTGCAGCTGACACGAGCAAGCGGTGCCCATACTTGGACCAGGAGACGCTTGTAATAGCAGCAGTACAATCATCATCACGAATCTCTTTTGCAACGCCCCTAGTTTCGAAATCCCAGATCACACATCCCCCATCCGCACATCCAGCTAACAAAACCAACAATGCAAGCAAGATACAACAAATCAAAAAACTAACCAAAGTTCATAGATAACGAGAAAAAAGCAGGCTAAAAGGAGAATGCAGTTGGGAACAACTTACCTGCGAGAAGAGAACCACGGTGGTTAAAAGCCACGCATTTGATGACCCCATGCTCCAGATACTCTTCAATCACCTCCGGAAAATCTCCTTGCAATGGATCTAAAAATACACCCAGAACGTGAATAAATAAACTGCAAGTGTTGAATAATACTGAGAAAGGAAGCAGAGAGCTCACCTATGATCGGAGCGTTCATATTTGACTTGCTGCCCGAAATTAGGGTTTCGACGACGCAGCAAAAAGCTTAAAACGATTATAGAAAGATAAAAGCACTTATAAGAGCCGTGAATCACAATTGAACCGGAGAAATTAGGGTTTATCAATCTCTTTACTTGATTCCTCCGAAGGCGATGTGCTTTGAGGCCGACCTCAAACCTTGGAAGAGGGAGAAAGCTGAAGAAACGAAATCAGAAAAGCAATGCAGCGGAAGAGCGATTAGCGTCGTTTGTATCCAGTTAAACACGGGTGGGCTTTAACCGACCGGTGTTACAAATTCGAATATATTACAGGTCTCGTAATTCTAACTCCTTAAGTAAATCGGTATTTAATTACTAGCTTAATTAGGTTGGCTTACTGTGACGATTTTGACTGTGTTGATGAGGGAAAAAAATTAAAAAAAATAGTATATAAAAGGATCTAAATGTTGTATTGATTATTTCATGGCTTCACAACAAAAAAATATCTACTAGTCCACTTTTGCGAGAGCGCCTCATGATTCATTGATTCTTCTCAGCAAAGATAGAACGTGACACGTGGCGACAAACCATTTGCACGAAAATCATATTTGGATAAGAAAATGGATAATTTCTCATCAAACTCAACGCTTTCCACAGACTCAAATTACCCACAAACTTCTTAAAACACATTCCACCATCTCACCAGCTAACGAGAAAGAGAGTAGAATCAAATTATCAAGCAATGGCATCGATGACCATGACAGCCACATTCCTCCCGTCCGTCGCTAAGCTTCCGTCAACCACCGGCGGACGAAGGCTCTCGGTGGTCAGAGCCTCAGCGAGCGAGAACACAACCAGCTTAGAAGTCAAGGCCAAGGAGGAACAGAGCAGCGTCACAATGAGGAGGGATCTCATGTTCACAGCTGCAGCTGCGGCGGTTTGTTCCTTGGCTAAGGCAGCCATGGCGGACGAGGAGGAGCCCAAGCGAGGGACAGAGGCGGCTAAGAAGAAATACGCTCAAGTCTGTGTCACAATGCCAACGGCCAAGATCTGCCGCTACTGATTCAACAATCTACCTCTCATGTCCCCTCTCTCTCTCTTTCTCTATTTCGGTAAATTTTCTCAAATTTGGTCTGTAATCATATATTTGATCAATTCTATAAATTTCAACTAGACTTGGTCTGCTTTTCGCTTTAAACAGAAGTTGACAAAAGGACTGCATAGTGAATACATAAAAGTTTCCGAAATCTTGATTACAACCAAACCATCATCCTACGTTAAGAAGTCATACATCAGTAACAGATATGAACTAGGTTTCTTAGAGGAATAAACTGAAACTACATAAAAGGACTTGATAGGTAGAACAAGTCTACTACCAAATTGTATTCAAAAGTGGAACGTAGCAGCTAGATTAAGAGATGAGACCCATTTACCTAATCACATTCAAACGCAAACCAATGCCTCTCTCATCCAACTTGGTGTTAGCAAACACTTTCCCAGTCTCATCTCTAATAGTGCATTCCCCACCACCAATCACTACCGAATAGCCACTTGATGTCATCTTACTAACACTCAACACGTTCCTGTTGATCCCTGGAACGAAAAGCACATTCTTGATCGTCTTCATCGAGATCCTGACATCTCCTTTCCCTTCTGCAATGACAACGCTTCCGTTGGCCATCCCAACACGAGCTCTGTACGTTCTGTCAAGAGTGGTGAACAACTTCAGATACGGAGTCATGTGGTCCGAAGAAGCCGAGTACACCATCCACAGTCCCTCAGGGAAAGTCAAACCACCTGCAGTTGCCGTTAACATCAAATGCTCAGGCTTTTCGTTCCTTCTGCTGCAGTCTCTTGCATAGTGCCCTCTTTCTCCACATTCATGGCATTGGCCTCTTAATGGCCGGATAACAGTCTTCTTGGTTGTGATCGTACTTGTTGCACAAACCACACCACATTTGCTCAGACTTGGCTTTCTTAAGACTTTTGTAGAAATCCTTCAACGTTTGAATCGTATATTCCACTGGATAATCTCCAAACATGTCAAGAAGCCCAATCAGATCGTTAAGAGTCCTCCAGCACCGGAGAAGCCTCATCGTACGGCCACGAAAGCGAGGTCATCAGCTTCGTGATAACTTCATCATCGGATTTCGGTTTTCCCCAGCGGCGAAACTGTTCGACGATATCCAGGACTCTTCCCAAGTACGAACCCATCCGTTCTCCGTCATACATTACGACATCTTCGAACTCCGCTTGGCTTCTTCGTTACCTATTTCGAGCAAATCCCAAAGATCCTTGGCCGAAGCAACCGAGAAAGTCTTCCTGAAAGTCAGATTGCAATATCTTGAGCGCTTTCATGTCTTTTATCGCGAGGTTTCTCCAGTGGGCAAGTTCTTCGACTTTGATTTTCGCCGAATGCTCATAGTTCAGGTCATCGGAAACAGTTATTTGTATATTCGCCGCCGCCATAATAAACTTTCCCTTTTTTTTTTTTTCTTGGAGCGAGGAAAGCGAATAAACTATTCCCCCTCACTCGGAACACTTTTTATATACACAGTGGTGGTGACATTACACATTAACCGTAAACCCTAAATTACATTTTTCGAAATTATCAAATGACTCGGTTTTGGTTCGGTTTAATGCATTTAGAGAATGTACATAATAACCTAAAGTGAATTCGGTCAAGTATTCGGCTCAGTTCCTTCAGATGCGTGTTAATTCCATCAATACACTTGCAGAATTCGGTTGATAGGGAATTTTCGAATTAGTTGTGGTTCAGGTATAATTGTTAAGAGAAATCAATTTTGGTTTAATTTAGGTTGGTTGATCCGGTTGAGTAAATCTCTCCAGCGATGATGATCTACGTACAACAAGATGAATGCAACAAAAACTTGACAGAAAAGCATTGCATAAAGGTTTTTGAGATAAATTGAGAACAAATATAGAAAAACTCTCTTATTCAGTTGTTCATTGTAAAAAGCTCTCGCTTTGCTAGAGTATGTTCTCAGAGCAATATTATTCACCGGTGGGAATGAGATTAATGTTCAGGTCAATCCCCTCAAGATCCGTCACGATCTTCTCCATTTTTGGTCGTCTCATTGCCGGAAATGCCAAGCATCTCATCATTATCTCAGTAACACTGTCCAACGCAACTCTTGTGAAACTTCCATTCATTCTCTCATCCGCGAATGTGTATGTCTCAATTCGAGGATTTAGCTACACATCACAAACAGATTTCAATTTAAGTACATAGAAAAAGAATCAAGGGTTCAAGGCTTTATATGGAAAAAGAGAGACTGCATTACCAATCGGAACATGTCCTCGTGGGGTGATAACGTTCCAGGTTCTTCACCAGATATAAGCTCCACAAGAAACAAACCAAAGCTATACACATCACTGGTCCAGTCGAATCTCCCCTGGTTATAGAAACCAACCCTATATGCAAATGACAAATAAAATCTCTATAAGAGCATAAACATAACATATATTTGTTACGACGACTTAGTAACGCATTAATGATGAAACTTATCAAAAATATATATATAAGTGAATCAATCAATACTCTAGATCATGATCATCATTAGCTTCTTCATGTCTCGTTTCAAGCAGTCTTGACAATCCCACGTCCGAAACTTTCGCTTCGAGGTGGTAATCAAGTAAAACACTAGCTGTACTGAATCTATTATGCGCCAATGGAGGGGTTAAGCTATGCAAGTGCAGCAACCCTGTATAGACAAACAAAAAAAAGAGACTTTAATCCCTTTAAAAATCTGTAAACAAGTAATATGGTTTTAGGACCATCCATATATGTACTTTCGATTTACCTCGCGCGGCTCCAATTGCTATCCACATCCTTTGCTTGAAAGTAAAGTGAATAATGGAGCCTATTCAATGTTCAAAAGACTGTCACATATAAATGATGATCTATAGACCAGAATATATATAAAAAAGTCCGTTACTTATACTGCATTTACGTACCACGTAAACGATCTCGCATGTTACCAAAAAGGACATGCTCATAGACTAGCATTTGCCGGTCGTTTTCGCAGCAGTAACCCAAAAGTTTAACCACGTTACAATGTCGAATGTTAGACAGATTAATAACCTGAGATCACATAAAAAGATATACTATTAGTTTTCCATTTAACAACACGCACGCATAAATGAAATCAAACAAGTTTTGTGTTGTGCGTACCTCAGCCAAGAACCTAGGACGAAGAGGACGCGCCAGCGTTTTGATCACTACGAGCGTGTCTTGGAGAATTCCAATATAAGTTTGGCCCAAACTTGCGTACCCAATAAAATTATCCTCGCTAAAATTCTCCGTTGCTTCCGCTAATTCCTCTACCGAGTACTCGATCATGACTTGTGACATCCCTTATATAGTTGCAGTGAATTACATGAGAATCAAAATGTGTTACATGTACACATTAATCAATGAACAGATCCAAAAGAACTTGAGTACTACATCTTTTGTTTGTGTTTTTTTTATTTCTCTCTCTACAAAAACACATTCTAATTACTTTCAAAAGTTATTAGTCTTTTCTATAACATTTTACAACAACAAAAAAATTGCTCTTAATTGACTCAAAACTCTACAATTATAAATCGACTCTATACAATCAATTAGACATCAATTATAAATCATTAAGTGTGTTATAAATTTAAAGATTGGACTTACCAAGTCTTGTCATAGCCAATGTATTGTTGTGGGAACTGCCGTCACAAACTGGATTTTTGCAAAATGATTTGTAGATCAAGAACAACACGATTGTAATCGCTATGATTGCAAACACACCCGCAATGCATAGCATCGAGGCGTCATGCTTCCAGATCCAAGCTTTCACTGAGCTCCACATGCTAAACAAAATATCAAACCAATGAAAATTATTAAATTATTAAATAGTCAGAATTTAACATATTACTTTTTCAAAACGAAAAAATTTGGATTTATATGATTATATAATTTTCCATCATATAGAATTATCTAGTCTTCTTTTGGGAATCAATTTAAACATCTTCAGTCTTCGCTGCAAATTTTTAAATTTACGGCGACTTTATTGCCAATTGCAAACCACGATCATCTAAAATCAGCAAACCATATTTATGTTCATCACATACCTTTTGCATATACGTTTAGAAACAAAAGCGCTTTTTTTTTTGTGGTCAAAACGATTATATTAAAAAATAAAAGTCTAAAGGACTTAGATGTATACACCGGAGTCATACTCAACCGATAGACGATTACAAAGGAGCAGTGCAATAAAATAAAGGATAGAAGTATTAAGTTTCGAGACTTACTCAGTTGCGTGAAGAAACTCTTGGAGAAACTTCACCCGTAACCCAAAAGTTTTTATGAAATGTTGTAACAAACTTTTTGGGATAAGATAATAGATAGAAAAGAGATACGTTCTTTTATATACGTATAATCTTATTCGGAAGCTTCGTTTAAAATAGTGCAAACAAAGAAATATTTTACAATTTGAAGGAAAACGTAGTAAAAAATTTAGCTGGACCAATTAGATGACACCAAACCTTATCTAGATTATATTTGCATGTGAAATATCAAGTATTTGTTAAATAGATATGATTTCTTACTATAATTTTAAAATAAAATTACAAAAATATCCTTATAACTTATAACGTTTGGTTGATTTATTCTAAACATGTTAAGAATAGTTATTTTATCGAATGACTATACAATATTCCAGATTTATTCGATTTATATTTTATATATGGTTAATTTATGTTTCAATGGTTAATTTATAGGGCAATTCTCAAAAATGGCACACTTTCATGTTTTTGTCACCAAAATAGCACATTAGGCTAAAAATGACCTAAATAGCCTTCATTAAAGAACAAAAAACTATTACATTCTTATTTTTCATTCATTTCTTCTCAATCTTGTAATCCTAAACCCTAAACCCTCAAATCTAAACCCTAATTATTGATTAGTAAACCCAAATTCATTAGTGTAATACATTTAAAAATGATTAAAATGTGCTATTTAAGTCATTTTCATCCTAGTGTGCTATTTGAGAGTATTCCTCTAATTTATATGCTTGTCTGATGATTCTAAAGTTTTTAACACTATAGAATAATTCATATTGCTGACTTATATTCTTTAATTTGTGGTATATTTTATTTTAAAATTTATTTATATTACTTAGTACTTATAATTATTTAAAAAGCAGTTTGTATGGATAATGAATTGTACTTAACAACTATCATAAATTTAAAATATGTAATTTTCACTGATTTGAAAAATGTTCGAATTTGGAATAATCATGACTCACGAGCATAAAATGACAACAAATATGTTTATAAATGTCCATTTCTCCACTTGTAATCCTTCCCTATAAGACAAACTCTATTTCACTCGAAAAGAAGGTTTGATTTCTCTTTCTTTGTTTTTTTTTTGTCGACCTTTCTTTGTTATTTTTGAAAACACCCATTGGAAGAGTATTTCAATGTGTTCTACAATTAAAAAAAACAAACATGAGTGAATTTTAAAAAAAATAAAGATTTAAGTACAAAAAGTTCTACAAATAAAACCCCTTTGAAGCATATGTAAACCTCCATTGAATATCAAATATAATAATATATTAAAAGTATTAATATTACATCTGATAAATCATTCATAGATAATTTTTTCACCATTATAAATGCTCTTACAAGATCCCTCCTCTCATCCTCTATTACTGAAAGAGAGAGTTCATATGTCACAGCAGATGCCGAGTCTAATTTGTTTAGACCCAAGTCCCAACATTAAACGTAATATTCTTAATTTGTTTTTGTTACTTTTTTTTTTTTTAGACCCAACATTAAACGTAAACCAAATTTGTATTACAAAAATGAGAACCTGCTCGATGCATGTGATTCATTAAGATCATGGTCATGTTCATTCACACCACTTTCTTAATAGAAACCAAAACTAGTGGTATCTTTAGATAGTTTCAAAACAAGTACATTCTCAATCGAAAGTAATATATTAGTAAGACAAAATTAACTTAGTAGAATATTGAGCTAACCAATTATGTAAAATAGAAATTTGAAAACAAATTATCTTCATTTCTGACACAACTGAGATCAAGATTTGAATATAAGAAATCGCACGATGATATTATCCTTGAGAGCGCATTGCCAAATCTGAAGCTTCGTCTCTTTTCTCACAACATTTTGTTTGTTACTAGAAATTCGTCTCCTTTCTCACCATTAACACAACTTGACAAAAGCATAATTGCATAGTGATTTGAAAGCAAGATTTAATACCAAGACGTCCTATCTTAAAAAGACCACAGATTGATTCATACTACAGTAGCAGAAGATGAATCAGACGAACAAACAGAAAACAGAATTAGACCAAACTTAGAAAGAAAAGAAAACCCACTTAAAAGACATACGTCCACGTACCATACGAGTTAAGCCTAGTACCAAGCTGATAAAGCAGAGCTAACTAAGAGGTGAGATTACCTTCGATCACCTGAAAACGAATAGACAATCCTCTCTCATCCCACGTTGTATCCCCAAACACAGCTCCAGTCCGATCGCGAACAATGCACTCACCTCTCTCTCCTGGTGTCAATGAACAGCCTCTTGATGTCATCTGAGGAACACTCAACACGTTTCTATTGATCCCGCGAGGAACAAAAAGCACATTATTGATCGTCTTCTTCTTCCCATCCTTCATCGCAATCTTCACGTCTCCTATTCCTTCCGCCATGATAACTGTTCCGTCGACCAAACCAACCTTAGCTTTGTGTGTCCTGTCTAAAGTCGTGAAAAGCTTCTCATACGGAGTCATATGGATCGTGGAATGTCCGTATATCATCCACATATCCTCATCGTATGTGAAATCACATAACTCTTGCCTCGCCATCAGTATATAATCAACTAGCATTTCCTCTTCCCCATCCGTCTTCCTTCTGAAGCAGTGTCCTCCGTGATAAACTCGTTTTCCACGTTGAATGTATCCGCCTCCTCTCAGCCTACCTTCACTGGCTCCACTCGAGTCCCCTGCCTTAGGGATGAAATAACATTCTTCTTGGTTATGACTATTGTGAAGATGAGAACTTGTTTCTCAAGCAAATCAAGATCAAAAGTAACCC
>OVBB01000144.1:0-35911 GCA_900406415.1 Isatis lusitanica
GGTGAGACATCGGACCAGGATGAGGAGGATGGCACAGAACAGGAACAACTTGACCCGGAACATGGAATGAGGACTCAACGACCTGGAAATGAGGTTGCCCGAAAGAGCCCGGCTGTGCCTAACAAATCCACAGAACGTACGGCTGTGTACCGTTTCGACCCGACACGACCGAACAACAAGCTACGACTGGTCCACGTCCTGAAGAAATAATCTCTCGACCCAAACCAGATATTTCTCGACCAAACTACCGAGAGAATCAGTTTGGTCAAGGTCGAATTGGGTTGGCCCGAGTTGGAACTCAACATGGAACGCAGGCCTTACACGAGGAACCCGGACGTGCCGGGGATGATAGCGAACCCGAGCAATGGACCAACGAGCGTTACGACTTTTCTCTCGTCCAAAATGCTAAGGAACACTTTGAAGAACTCAAGATGGCCATTAGAACTGATTTCATGAAGAACAAGGTCACAGAGCCGGACATGACATCTTTCTTGTGCATGATTTAAATACAAGACCAAGCCTCATTTGGACCGACCAAGAACTGCGCCACATGATTCAAATTCACGGCCAAACCGAACAGTCCCTGTTGAAAACAATTTCTATCTTTTTATGCCTTTTGTTGCAGTTTCTTAAACTATTATCTCTTCAGCTTCTTTTCCTTGTTTCTTTGGTTAAAACCACAAACTTGTTTTCACAAGGGGATCTTCGAACTCTATAAACATTTTGAGAGTTTTCTCTTTGTTCTTCAGTGAACTTTTATTGTTGATCCTTGGGTTACATCGATCAATACTTCCTCATAGCTGTTCTAGTGCGTCATATCTAGAAGCTATGAGCCCCGGGAATATCAAAGGTAATCCGCAACCTTTGTGCGACCCATTCATTCCATCCCACACTATCTAAGAAGCTAGTAGCTTCCGGCAATTCTATCCTCATACCGAGTATTGAAAGAATTTCTAGGCGACCGTTCATCAGGTGCTCCAGCGATGGGTGCTCCCGTTCCGTTGGTGGAAGTCCCGGTGGTGTTTGTTCCTGCACCAACCGTTCCTTCGGTGGCCGCTCCGGCCGGTTGGTTGATGATGTCGTCGGTTCTCCTGGTCATGGTCTTCTTTTCGTATCCTCTCGTTCTAACAGTTAAGAAAATTTCTCGTCCCCACAGACGGCGCCAAACTGTGAGAGCCGAAACTCACACTGTCAAAACTTATATTTTATAGAGGCTCGAAAATTCTATTTTAAAGAACTTAAGGACCGAAAATGCAAAAATAATATTTTATTGATATTTTTCTGAAAGTACAAGAAAAATTAGCAAAAGCTGAAAAGTCTTATCTTGCTAAAGTTCTAATACTCGGATTTGGGATGGTCTAAAACCTTATACAAGTGTGTGTATTTATACTAGGCGTCCTAGGAGAGTAAAAATCCTTCTGGGCAATGTGGGACAAAGTTTTTCCCCTTCCAGCCGCCGACTTGACATTTTGGGCCCGTCTCTCGAACCGAAAACATCTCCAGTCCGTCACGCGATCCAATCTTGGCCCAGCCCAACTTTTGTGAATAGTATCCGATGAACAGTACCCCATGAATAGTGACCCGATGAATAATAACCCGATGAATAATAACCCGATGAATAGTAACCCGATAAACTGGATCTCGATTGAGCTTAATTTGATTCCTCGGTTAACTTTTTCTCGGGATGAATAGAGTTTTTTACGGTTTTTCCCGCGCGAATAGTGTTCCGAACGTTCTTTTTCCGTCTTTTGAAATCAGACCGCTTGTTTTTCCCCCGAGCTTCCAGCCGCCGGTTCAATTCTTGTTTCCAGCCGCCGGTCCAAAGCTGACGTGTATGGGCGGCTGGACACGAGCATCGGACATTTCGGCTGGACGATGTTCGGTATCGGGCGGCTGGGCTACGTACGTTCTTGGGCGGCTGGAAGACGGACGATCGTGGGCGGCTGGAAGATGGGCGACCGTGGGTGGCTGGCCATGCATGGTCGTGGGCGGCTGGAAGAGACTTGGCCATGGGCGGCTGGAAGAGACTTGGCCATGGGCGGCTGGAAGACCTTAGCCATGGACGGCTGGACCAAGCAATGATCGTGGGCGGCTGGACGTATTCGGGATAAGTCCAGCCGCCATGTCTTAATGAGAGAGTGATGGGCGGCTGGACTTAGTCTAGGACATGTTCAGCCGCCATGCTTCGTTTGATCTCGATCTTTGAGTTCTCGTTCTATCAATCTCCAATGAGAGGATTTTGACCCCAACATCTTTTAGATTCAATTGGCACATAATACTATGCATAGAATTTGTTCTAGGATTGATTTTAATATGATTAAAATACCTGCAGATTCCTTCACAGCTTCCTTCCAAAATGGTGTGTCTTGTATAGACATAGCTTCGGTGTATGTTCTTGGTTCATTTTCTAAAATAAGAACCATCAATAAATCATCCCCAACATATTTTATCCTTATGAGCTCGTTTGCTATATCTAGGTTCATCTTCCAAGTTTTCTGAAGCTCCAGAAGTATTTGCTTCCTTTGTAGAAGAGTTTGTAGTGACTCCCCCCCCCCCCCCCCCCCCCCCCCCCTCCNAACCCAGATTCCTGACATTGCATTCAACATTTGTTTTAAAGGTTGTTTTTTCCGTTCTGAAACTCCGTTAGATTCTTGTGAATCAGGAGCAGTTGTTTGATGAATAATCCTTTGTTCATGACAGAAAGTATTAAAACGTCCATTAGATTCACCTCCTCTATCACTTCTAACTATTTTAATAGTTTTATTAAGTTGGTTTTCAACTTCTCATTTGTATTCTTTGAACTTATCCAAAGTTTCATCTTTTCTATGTAATAAATATACATAACAGTATTTTGTGTGATCATATTTCTTATCACCTATAGTTTGTACAAATTTTAATGGGAAAAATGTCATAAAAAGCATGAACTTTCAAATTAGGGCCATTTAAAGCATGAATTTTGACATAGGCCATTTAAATCAAGAACTTTCGTTGATTTTTTTTTTTAAGCATTAATTTTCGTTGACTATGACAAAATGAGCATGACGTTAACTTATTTAACGGAGCTATTAACCGACGTTAATGCACTGTTACCATCTCCATTAATCAAAAAGCAACGTCGTATTAGTTTTGGAAAAATGTCATTTAAAGCACAAACTTTCAAATTGAGACCATTTAAAGCATGAACTTTCAAACTGAGGTCATTGAAAGCATCAACTATGAATATAAGCCAATTAAAAGCATGAACTTTTGATATCGTTTTTCCAAGCATGGATTTTCTTTATTCTTATAAGCATTATGTTTTGTTAAATCAGCCANGAAAGCATCAACTATGAATATAAGCCAATTAAAAGCATGAACTTTTGATATCGTTTTTCTAAGCATGGATTTTCTTTATTCTTATAAGCATTATGTTTTGTTAAATCAGCCAAAATGAATATGGAGTTACCACAATTTGAAAGTTCATGTTTTTTATGACATTTTTCCCAAATTTTAAATCACACAAATCTCTGTGAATTAAACTCAGAGGTTCAATTTTTCTTTCAACTTTGGGTGGAGTTTTTGTGAGTTTAGCTTGTACGCAAACTTCACATTTCTATTTCCTTGTTTTGAATTATGGAATTAGGTTCAAGTTCATTAATTTTTGTATATATTTATTATTAACCTGTCATAATCTTTCATGCCAAATAATAAAAGTCTCAATCAAATAAGCAACTGGGTTGTTCTCATTTATTGAAATGTTGGCAATGGAAGCTATAATATTCAAAACATAAGTAACATCGGAAACATCAAAAACAACATTTGCAACAACATTTGAACATTATTAGGACAAGGGAATCCCATAACTTCGTCTTGACCAGTCTATTTTTCAGAAAATCCCTTCCTACAAACAACCAAAATTTCTTCAGCACCAGCTTCTCTGCCTCAAGGTGGGTTGAAAATCCGTCCCTGCTCAAGAGAGTGTCGAAGATGAATTTCTTCCGCTTCTCTGGGACATGGTTCACATTGTTAAGAGTGACTTCCTTCACCGAGTTAATCTTGAGCACTACTTTTCCATGACCGACGATCTTGGAAAAGGCAGCATTTCCCGTGAACAGCTGCTTCTCTGATTTGCACTTCTCATAGCTGCTGAAAATGTGCCTGAGAGTGAAAATGTGGGTTGTGGCTCCAGTGTTATACCACCACTCCATTGGGTTGTCTTCAACCATGTTGACTTCCAAGACCACATCACATACATCTTCTTCAGTAAAGTTGGCATGTGCTTTCCCATTATCTTTTGGCTTGATGCCGCACACATCTGCCTTATGGTCAATTTTTTTTTTGCAATGGTGGCACTTGCCTTTGAACTTCTTTTCTCGGCTCCTTGAAGTTCTTGGAGGATGTAAGCTTCAGATATGACTTGTCAAAAGCCTTAGCCTTTCCCATACCCTTGTGGATAGACACATTCGCGTTGTGTTCGCGAGCTTGAGGGTTGTTATGTGAAACAATCTCAATAACTGAGGATGCCGGATGGGTTATGAATGGGTTGAAGGCTGACCGTACAACACTTTCCTTTTATTTGGGTAGAGATGAACGATGAACGATGTGGTTGAATAGATTCGATCTTCTGGCTGTAGAGCTCTTTAGATGGGACAGTGGGTGATTTAGATGAATGCTGCGGGGATTGATGTTGCCACAAAACCTTGTGAAAGAGACTTTGATAAGACAATGATCTTCTTGGCTAGAATCGCACTAATAAAGAAAAGCAATAATAAGAGTTAATCTCTCTTAAGAAAATTTGTTGTTTATTGATAAAAGTGTAAATGATACAATGTTGTGAGGGTACTTTACATGGAGTCCGAACAGGTAGTGCCTTCAAGGGACTTTGAAACAGATTACAACTTAATGCGAAAATCAAAATTAAACACTCATTTTCGCCAACATGCGTTATTAAAATGAAAATCAACTAAAAGCAATAAACAAAAACAAAATACATAGAAAAGGGCTAGTCAAACATCAAATTCAATAATATAAATAAGAGTTACCATTACTGATGATGGGATCAGTGGCATTGAATTGTCTTGAACCGGATTGAATTAAGAGAGAAAACCTGTTGATTGTTTGATTTGCCTTGGGCCGCTTCCAGATGGCGGATATGCCGAATAAGGTAAGTGTTTTAGTCCAAGGTCCTTCATTCACATTTTGTGGACCGTCCTTGTCTTCATGGCGTTTGGGCCCGGATGTCTTCATGGGTGAGGCCATGACTTGGTCTGGGTATTTCCTTTGACGAATGTGGGCTGGTTGGATCCTTTTTCTTGGTGATACTCATTTGATGCATCTGATCCGCTAAGTCTTTAACCTCCTGTTCAGCTATGATGCTCTTCACGGCTTGATCAAACTCCTTTTGTAGTGTTCGGATTCCGGAACGGGTCATGGGCCGGGATTGCATGGTCGGTAGGTCCTTTGTGGGTGCGTCCAGGTCTGGTTGGGTTCCGAGGCATACATCATCCTCTTCCCATTGAAATGGTTCTGTCCTCATAACTCATTTCCCTGCATCATTGCAAGTTGATAATATTTTAAACTCACCAGGCAAATCTAGTTCATAGGTGTTGTCATTGATTTTCTTCACAACTTGGAACGGTCTCATTCCTCTTGTTGCTAGCTTGTGCTTCCTATACTGTGGAATCCTGTCCGACCTCATGTACACCCAAACGTAATCTCCTGGTTCAAAGTGAACTTCTTTCCGGTTCTTGTCTCTGTTGAGCTTGTACTTTTCATTCCTTTTCTCCACGTTTTCCTTAACCTTCTCGTACAGCTTCTTTAATAGCTCGGCCTTGGTCACTCCATCTTCGCTGACCTGATCATCTGGTGGTAAGGGGATTGGCGCCATGTCTAATGGAGTTTGAGGCTTAAAACCATACACAATCTCAAAAGGACAAAGTTAAGAAGTAGAGTGTGTGGTACGATTAAGAGAATTCGATCAAAGGCAAACAATCCAACCAATTTCTCAAGTTTTTACCGAAAGTGGCTCTTGAAAGAATGGCTAGATTGCGGTTGGAAACTTCTGTCTGTCCATCGGTTTGCGGATGGTACGATATTGAAAATAAGAGCTTAGTTCCGAGCTTTGTCCACAAGGTTCTCCAAAAGTGGCTAAGAAATTTTCGGTCTCTATTCGAGACTTTGGTAAGGGGATGTCTCTGACCACCTCCTTAAAGAGTTGGTCCGCAGTTTGAGTAGCATCGCTGAACTTGTTTCGAGCTATGAAATGGGCCATCTTGCTAAACCGGTCGACCGCCACAAGAACTGATTCCTTGTCTCTGATGTTAGGCAGTCCTAATATAAAATCCATAGATAAATCCACCCAAGGCATTACGGGACTTGGTAATGGAAGATATAGACCATAAGGCTGTAACCTGGATTTTGCATTTAAGCAGGTAGTGCACTTAGCACAAAATCCTTCCACATCTCTTCTTTGGTGTGGCCAAAAGAAATGCTCCACAAGCATGCTCAGGGTTGCTCATTCGGAAATGCCCCATTATGCCTCCTATGTGTTCCTCCAAGGATAAATTCACGCATTGAGCTTTGAGGGATGCATAGTCTTTTATCCCATAAAAGTAAACCGTTGTGCAAATAATATGGACAAAATGCACCTCGGTTGCATTGTGGGTAGATCTCTCCAAAGTCTGGGTCCTCTTTGTACAGTTCATTGAGATGCTCAAAGCCCATTAACTTAGCATCCGTTATGGAAATCAGTGCAAATCTCCTTGATAATGCATCGGCTACTATGTTATCTTTTCCCTTCTTGTACTTGATCACATAATAGAATGTCTCCATGAATTCAAGCCATCTTGCATGCCGTTTCTTTAGTGTAGTCTGGCGTCTTAGGTACTTGAGTGTCTCGTGGTCGACATAGATAAAAAAACTCATTGCTGAGAAGATAGTGTTGCCACGTCTCTAATGATCTCAGCAAGTCGGATAGTTAAGAGTGGATCCGTGCAACTTTTCACTGACGAACACCACTGCCTTGCATCCTTGAGTCAACACTGCTCCAATACATGTACCTGAAGCATCACACTCAACATCAAAGGTTTTGTCAAAGTTAGGTAAATCTAAAACATAAGCATTGGGGAGGCTGTCCTTAAGCTTTTTGAAAGCTTCTTCTTGGCTTGGACCCCATGAGAATGCAACATCCTTTTTTATCACTGTGGTTATGGGAGCTGCTATGGGGCTGAAATCCTTAACAAAATGCCGGTAGAAGCTTGCTAGTCCGTGAATGCTCCGGACATGTCCAATGGTGGTAGGCTTGGGCCAATCTTCTATGGCCTTAATATTTTCATCATCGACCTTTAGACCCTGTGAACTAACAATAAAGCCTAAAAATACCAACTGATCAGTGCATAAAATACATTTCTTGAGATTAGCAAAAAGTTGTTCCAATCGCAAAGTTTCAAATACTTTTTCAAGATGTTTTAAAAATACTGAGATGTCATCAAAGTATACAACTAGAAACTTAAAGATGCATGCCCTTACAATATGGTTCATGAGCCGCATGAAGATACTGGGTGCATTGGTGAGCCCAAACGGCATCACCAGCCATTCATACAAGCCTTACTTGGTCTTGAATGCGATTTTCCACTCATCACCTTCCTTCATTCGAACCTGGTAATAACCACTTTTCAAATCAATTTTAGAAAAGACAGTGGCACCACTTAACTCATCCAGCATGTTGTCCAGCCTCGGAATGTGGTGCTGGTACTTGATGGTGATATTGTCGATGGCGCGGAAATCAACATACATTCGCCATGTACCATCTTTCTTGGGAACTAAGATAACTGGAACCGCACAGGGGACTAACAGTTTCTCGGACAAAGCCTTGTGTCATCAGGTCATGCACTTGGCATTTTCACTCCTTGGCCTCCTCCGGGTGGACCAAATCGATCTGATCGTGCCCGTCCACCAAAGGAAGATAGCTATAGTCAACGCCTTAGTGTTGCCCGTCACTAGACTGAAACAGCTCATTGACTACTCCAACGTCGAAATGTTCATCTTGACGAAGATGGGCTGGGTCCACCTAAAAGTTCGGAATGTTGTCAAGGTCAACCCGACGAGTTCGTACCCCCAGCATACCCGTAAGGGGAACGTGTTGGTGTCAAAACCCACCCCTCAGAGACTGATTAGCCGAGAATTCTAAATATTTACACAAAAGACTTGTCCAACGACTAAACCAGCTCGCCAACTCCCTCCGAGAGCGATTGTGCGAGATAAAACTTGTCCAATGACCAAACCAGCTCGCCAACTCCCTCCGAGAGCGATTGAGCCAGCTGAAGACGTATCCAAAGACTAGAAAACTCGTCTCTAGAAGATCGTAACTCACTACGAGCTCACCAATTCTGTCTTAAAGAAGGATTGAATGAGATGAACATCAATCTAAGTGACAATCACACTGTTCACAAAACACTGTTCTCGAAACACTGTTCACACATGTACTGTTCACGAAACACTGTTCACGAACGCGCTGTTCACAAAACACTGTTCACATGCATACTGTTCACAAAACACTGTTCACGCTGGTACTGTTCACGGATCACTATTCACGAAAATTGTGCCTCAAGTCAAGCCCAAGATAATCAAATTCATTAAAGTACGAGAGTTAACAACGTCCCACATTGAAAGTATCTCTCCTCAGCATCTCAAGTCTCTTAGTATATATATGATACCTTGTATCAGATTAAAATCATCTCAATTCGAGTATTAAGGCTTTTTGCAATATAAGACTTTTCAGCTTTTGCAATTATTCTTGTACTCTGAAATATTATATAATAAAATCATCTTTTCATCTTTTTGCATTTTCGGTCCTTTAGTTCTTTAAAATAGAATTTTCGGATCGCTATAAAATATAAGTTTTGACAGTGCGAGTTTCGGCTCTCACAGTTTGGCGCCGTCTGTGGGGATGAGAAATATTCTTTACTCTAAGAACGAGAGGATACAGAAGGGGAGAACATGACGATCGAAGCAAGAGCCGACACCTTGACCAACCAGCCAGCCAGAGGAACCGCCGCCAGGACGGCGTCTACTGGAACAACCGCAACCGGATCGATCATCGCCGTAGCAACTGCAGCCGGGATGACCAAACACGGGAGCAACCGCCGCGGTAGAGGACGCAGCAACGATGGACCGTAACGAGATGATTTCGTTCAAAGGAAGTGAATCCGTCGGAATTGACCACCCTCAAGACGACCCGCTCGTCCGCGGCCTTTCAATCGGAGACCATGACATGCTGAGAGTTTTAATCGACACGGAAAGATCGGTCAACGCCGTATCCCAAGAAACCCTTCGGAGGATTAACACTGGGACCTGGCATCCCACAACACATCCAAAACAGTTGGCTAGTTTCACCGAAAAGACAACATCAACAATATAAACAATCCAAGTCCGTGTAATAGCATAGGGAACAAAGAAAGACGTGGAGTTCTCGGTAGTGGACCACCCGAAAATTTACTACCCAACGAATGACGGAAACACCCTACCGGCCAAAACGACCGCCGCCGGAGCAACGATCGCCAGAACAACCGGAGCAATCAACTTGGAAAAATACTTAGCGATGATGGATGTGGACCTAGAACGGCAAACCAGACAAGGAAAGGCGAACGGATCGGCGGCCCAGGAATTGACGTGGATCCGAGATGAAAACCGAACAAGGAACATCCCTTCGAGGGAAGACTTAAGACGAAACTGCATGATCATCGAAGCAAAGCCTTTCCGGTTCTCACTGCCAACCGTAACACCAGAAGAGCATAACTCGACCAACTGAAGCTCGACCGGGACAAGAGTGGAACCGTACGGACCTCTGCCGCTTGAACGGAAGAGCGTCATAGAGCAAACGGCTGGGCGGCCAACATGGATAGTCGATGAAGAAAACGAAAGTCAAACTAGAGCACAGAGAAACGGAACCTGCCGAGATAGAGTTTGGACCCAAATCAAGAGAAGATACCCACCGGAGACAAGAGAAACCCAATACGGGTCGAGCACCGAAGGCCGATTGGCGAGCAAAAAAAAGCAAGCCGAAGGAGAACTCTCTATGCAAGCCGAGAAATCCCCAATGAAGATATTTGGACTCTATCCCAAGGCCAGAGCGAAAGTTTGTGAAATTTCGCAAAACGTTTTGAGTCGGTTGCGTCAAAGATCATCAGGCTCAGTAATCAAGCCGCACTCGCTGCTTTGAGAAGAGCACTACAGTTTGAGTCGAGTTTCCGAGTTGTGATTACCCTGAACCCCCCTGCGACGATCCAACAAGCATTGCATCGTGCCTCGAGTTTCGAGATCCTCGAAGAAGAGATCAAGGCCTTGCCTAAGAAGCACCAGCCGTCAAAGACGCCGACAAAAAGCACGACACTCCCTCCAAACGTTCCAAGCAAAAAAAGAGCGGATGTAATAGCACGAACGAGGTGACAAACGCAGGCGGAGCGCACAACTACCGAATAAACACAAAAGGGTCGTCCGACGAGGCCGGATGCAGAAATGGATCGTGGAACACTTGGACTCGCAGCGTAGACTACGACGAAATGGCCTACTGCACTTTCCACAAAGTCAAAGGTCATACAACCGCAAATTGCAAGACGATTGCAGGAATTCTCGCAACAAAGTTCCTAGCAGGAGAACTCGGAAGCGATATAGCGAAGGAAAACCGGAAACGTAAGAAAGCGGACGCTAGTATCAAGCCACGATGTAAGGCGAGTAGAACCGACGAGTCCGAGAGAACGGAGATTATTCCCACGAAAGACAGGATCAACCAAGAAGAACAAACGATCATGAAAAAGGACATGTCCAAGATGACAGAAGTCACCACGGAAGAATCCGTGTCAAAGGCCTAACCTTACTCCATACAAAAAAAAAAAATAGTAATAAAAAAGAAAAACGAACTACGAGTGACTTGTCAAAACTGATCGTATGACAAGAAGCTAAATCATCCAGAACCTATACACTTTCAGCACTATTCCCTATAAATCGTGCACAGCTTACACGCCAAGTTACATCCACAGCAAAAAAAAAATGAAACATATATGAACACAAATTTCAGTTTTGGCACAAGCGTCAAGGCTGTTTTGCATATCTTATGGCAAAATATGTCACACCTGAAAAAAGGTTTTATCTCAAAGATTTAACCANTGAAACATATATGAACACAAATTTCAGTTTTGGCACAAGCGTCAAGGCTGTTTTGCATATCTCATGGCAAAATATGTCACACCTGAAAAAAGGTTTTATCTCAAAGATTTAACCATAGTATTGGTGTAATTGGATTTGTACAAAACCAATGCTCAAAATGGATTTAGAATCAAAAGTAGCAAGAAAGTAAAAGATCTAACAAAGCACTTGCTAGTTCCAGTTTACTCAGCTGTGACTACATAAAATATCTTTCTGGCACAGGAGCTAATAGCAGTAGCAGAGGCCAATGAAGCAACTGCCAAAGCACACAGTGATGCCGCCACCATAAGTCCAAATTCTCTGTAAACAGATCCTCTGCATGATGTGTATCATCAAACAACAACCACATCAAGGCAAGTTAATAGTGGACAGTCGAAACCCAACTAAAAAAAAAGAAGAAGGATAGGATCACTATACATACATGTGGTGCCAAGAAACGGCCATTTGAACAAAATTGGACCTAGGAAGGAAATCGCAACTGATAAAACAACCACCACCTTGTTGAGAACTCTCTCAGATGCTCGATTAATCGGAACTACGATCTTCTTCTTAGTCACTGTCTTCACATTGTCGGAGGAGTCCAGCTCACCGTTCACCACTGTCTCATGGCGCTCCCCGGCGTATGGAGAGAGTTCCTCACGGGAGTCATTCCATGAGCTTAAAGTTAATGCAATTTTGTAAAGAATTAACTAGTGGTATTTTTGAATAACTGTATTTGGAATGTTGTATTTCTAACAAATTTCCAAAAATATATCAAGTATAACCAACATTAAAGTAAAACAAATAAACTAAATTTATTGAATCCAAACCAAATATTTAAGAAAATTGAAAATTTTTATTATATGAAACTAGATTTTTAATTGATTTTTTTTATATAGTTTTCAGTTTTGCAAAACTGGAGATGCTAAATAATAAAAACAAACGAAATGTAAACCAAATTCTAATTCTGATTAAACCTATAAATATTATACAAAAAGCAAATCTTGATAACGCGAAAAGCTGAAGGTTTATATATAATTTGTTATGAAATAATACAATGCTATATTATATGTTTAGTTTATAGAATAGAACTTTACAGTATATCACAGTATATACTTTTAATTATATAATAGAATTTTAGTGATGTGTTTAGAAAGGCAAAAGCAAACTTTTTGTAAGTTGGAATACTTCTGAGTTTATTCAAGACAAGACGAGGTACAGCCACACGAAAACTTTGCAAACCAGCTCTCCACACATGAAACTTTGACATCTTCCTTTAACTACACAAAACTTGGTTTACGGTATTAAACAACACATAGATCTTTGTTTTTGGTTTAAACTTCAATAATCGTCTAATCCACGCCTAAATTGTGTTAAAATCGAAGTTAACCAATTAAAAATCGAAATTAACCAAATGATCAATTTAAAATTGAAGTTAACCATAGATTTCAACCATAAACCAAAATCAAACCCTCAAACCAATAAATCAAACATAACCGTCCTTAGAATCCGAACCAACGAAGATACCCATCCTTCATCTTCTTCGGAAGACCAGAAAACTCGGTTTTTTTTTTCAGTGAAATCTGGTTGATAAAAAAGAAGTTTTGAATTTCGAGGAAAAAAATCTCATTTGATCTGACAATTTCTGGTAAATTCTCCTTCTGAATTTGGTTTGATTTGTTTGTTCTTCGACAGATCTGAAAATTTAGCTCATGCGTAGAAATGTTTCTTAGTATTAAAGTTATTTCCAATCTCTTTGTCGGATATTTTTGGTGCATCGATTAAAACTTGAAACTTTCGTGTTTATTGACACAATAAATAGATCTTACTTGAAGCTAGGTTGAATCGATTTGATTATATCGAATATGGGTTTAATCGAATTGAATTAATTTTGTTATATCGAATCTGGGGTTAATCTAATGGATTCAACATTATTAAAATCGGAGCTGTGTTGAATCGAATTGACGCCAATTGATCTTATCTTGATTTTTTTGATTCAACAACAACCTTAATTTTGTTTAATGAAGGTGAAATGGATTTGAGAAGAAGAAGAAAGGGTTTTTAAAAGACGACAACAACAAGAATGAGCTCTGAGAAAAACAACAGCGACATCATAACCATAAACCAAATTTAACCATTGATTTTGGTTTATGGTTGAAATCAATGGTTAACTTCGATTTTAATTTGGTCATTTGGTTAATTTCAAATTTAATTAGTTGATTTCGACTTTAGCATGGTTTTGGTGCAGATTAGACAGTTGACGTAACATTCCTTGAGATGAGCAACACAACCTGTGTTATCTTAATATATTCTTGTAGGCTCTTTTTTGGTGTATAGTCCGCTGGATTCTTGTATATGATGTATTATTGATCTAAGCCATACCCATTCTCTACATGCCTTCTGGAGTGCTATAACTTCTACATGATTTGAAGAAATAGCAAGATAAGTATGTTTCTGAGAACACCACGAGATCGTAGTACCTCCCATTGTGAAAACGTATCCGGTTTACGTGCGAGCTTTATGCGGGTTTGATAAGTATCTTGCATCTGCAAAACCAACTAGACCACACGCAGAGTTTCTAGGATAAAATAGTCACAGGTCTAAGGTACCTTGAAGATACCGGTTCCAGTCCAGTGTCTCCGTGTTGGAGTTGATCAATATCTTGCAAATAGGTTAGTAGCAAACACTATCTCTGGCCGAGTATAATTCTAAAGATACATAAGCGCACCTATAGCAATCATATAAGGTACTTCAGGACCTAATATTTCCTGATTATATTTACAAGGTCGAAATGGATCCTTATCAATACTAAGTGATTTATTGACCATCACGGTACTCTAAGGATTTTCCTTACTCATATTAAAGCGTTTTAACACCCTTATGGTGTAATTCAATTGATGCACAAATATTCAAACTTTGAGATTTTCTATTTGAAGCCCGAGATAAAACTTTGTCTTCCGAAGGTCTTTCATTTCAAATTCTTCTTTCAAATGAGTTCTTGCATCATCAACTTCCTTCTGATTCCCAATGATGTTAAGGTCATCAACATAAATAGTAATGATCACAAATCCTAATGAGGATTTCTTTATAAACACGCAAGGGCATATCACATTGTTGATATATCCCTTTTTCAACAAAAATTCACTTAAGCGATTATACACATGCATCCGGATTGCTTTAATCTGTAAAGTTCTCACTATAATTTGACCGAACAAACATTTTTGGATCTTTTTGGGATTTTCGATCGTTCGTGGATCTTGAATCCTTCTGTGATTTTGATATATATGTCACTATCAAGTGATCCATACAGGTATACAGTCACAATATCCATAAGGTATATTTCTGAATTCTTAGATATCGTTAGGCTCATTAAGTACCTGAATTTTATTGCATTTATAACCGGAGAATACGTTTCATCATAATCAATTCACGGTCTNACAGTCACAATATCCATAAGGTATATTTCTGAATTCTTAGATATCGTTAGGCTCATTAAGTACCTGAATGTTATTGCATTTATAACCGGAGAATACGTTTCATCATAATCAATTCACGGTCTTTGAGATAAACCCTGTGCTGTGAGCTTTGTATCTCGTGACCTCGTTTTTCTTATTTCGTTTTCGCACAAAGACTCATTTACATCCGACTGGCATTATATCACCAGGTGTAATAACAACAGGTCCAAACATATTTTTCTTATTAAGGGAGAGTAGTTCATCTGTTATGGCCATTTGCCAGTTATCCCAATCAGTCTGGCACTGTGATAAATACCTTGGATCTGGATCATTTTTATTATTAATTTATTTGTATATAGAAAAGAGAATATTCCATTATCATCTCGAGTTTAATTTCTTACCCATATGTTCCCATCTTGGACATAATTAATGAAAATCTCACATTTTCCTGTTTCGTCTTCGTTCTCTAGACGAATCTCTTTATCTGGTTCTTTATGAGCTATTTCATATATATTTATCTTGACATTTCTTGCTATGTGGCTCTTCTAGAACCTTCTCATATCTTTCTCATATCTTTCTCCGAACTTCTTTTTTCTTTCAGGGATATTTATCTTTCGAGCCTATAGGCCTCCCCCTTTTCAATTGATCTTTGGGTTCGTGATACAAACCCCAAACCGGAGACGCGGCCCCAGACCATCCCGAATATGAGATCAAGGCATGTAACATGATTAGGTGACAACACTCTACAAGAAGATATTAATCAAGCTGTGAAAGACTTAGTGACCAATGAGCTTGAGGACGTGGACCGAGTCAATTCACGGTGTATTGCAACCAACCAGCCTTTAACCGAACCAGCCGGCCGATTTGAGGAATATAACAAAACCGGAGCGATCCGCAAAAACCAGCCAAAACAAAGGCAGGAAACGTACCCATACTTACCATATTCAACATTGAGCTCGTTGGAGGCTAGAAGTGCACCCAGCCAAGCCTTACTTCACATTCATCCTATCAGCCATGGTAAGCCTGATTTAATTCTATTATTCGAATCTTACTAGCTTTTCCTTTGTTTTTTGTCTTTTATTTTGCTTCCTTTTCGTAGGCTAAGACCCTTGTTAGCCATTCTTTTCGCATTAAGCACTTAGAATATTCGTTGTATTTTTCATTTCAAGACCCCACGAAGGGCATCCGCTGGCTCGGACCATTTATAGGGTCCCTTAATCAGCTGTATATTTTTACCCACGATTTTAATAAAGTACTAGAGTTTTCTTCGAAAACCCTATAGAGCTTCTCTCAGCTGTGAGTCCTTGTCTAGTGAGATTCTTGCCGAGTACTTGCTTGTATTATCAACGCCTCTTCCACCAGGCTTTGTGGCTACTTCGATTCCCCCAACACTCCATCGTACCATCGACCATTCCAAGTTGAAAGAGGCACACAGCCAGAAGATTGGAACCGCTTTCCCCCATCTTTTTCCATCCACCATCTCAACCGGAACCAAGGAGAGAGCCGCACTGCCAGCCTTGCTCCATCCACCAAACATATGCGAATCCTCAACCTTTGAGGGTGCTCCATTTGGTATCAGAGCTTAGGCTCGTTATTACTGTCCATTTAATCTATTGATTGATTCGTTTGTGTTGTTATTTTCTTGTTTTGGTGTTCATTATAAAAAAAATAGATTTCTTAGTTTGCAATTTGAACTTGCTTAGTTTCGTTTGTTTAAAACCAGAAAAAGAAAATCGTCTGTGATTGCTTGTGAGTTAGGTTGTTAATTTTACGATCGATAGTCTTGCTTTTGTTGGTTCGTTGATAGTTGCTTTGGATTTTGTTGTTTCTTCAATAGGTTGCTAGCTATCTTGTCCTTGTGAATTTGCGATTTAATCTTAGTTCATAACCAGCTGTGTGTGATCATTGTTAGGGCTGTCTCTTAGGCAGCTAGACCTA
This sequence comes from Isatis lusitanica, assembly GCA_900406415.1. Classification (NCBI taxonomy): domain Eukaryota; kingdom Viridiplantae; phylum Streptophyta; class Magnoliopsida; order Brassicales; family Brassicaceae; genus Isatis; species Isatis lusitanica. The sequence continues at coordinate 16,554 of OVBB01000144.1, forward strand.
ATTGTGGTCATGAATTGCCTTGTGTTCTTGTTCTTAGCATTGTCGTTGAAAGCTTACCATATTTTTGTTTCCAAATTTCTTTTTTGTGTCCCTTGTTCTAGTTTCCTTAGATTTGCTAGTCAGATATTGATTTGTTAGTGTATCTAGGTTTGAATTTTCTTGCGGTACAAGTTAAGTTCTTTACTCTAGTTCTTTTCGCTTAGCTTACTGTCGTGTCCTTCCTAAGAAGCCCATATTACGCTTGGTCTTTGAGATTGATTTCAGGACCGGGATGGGTAGCACTAGATATGATGCCATGGCCCAAGTTTTCGCGAACCTTCAGACAATCCAAGACCTGCTGGAACGACTTAAACAATGCCGGAACGAAGAAGGGCATGCATGGGACACCCCTAGAAACCTCGGACAAGCATGGGGTCCTCGACCACCACAGCACCCAATCAAACCCGAGAATCATGCACGCAAGACAAGGGCTGAGAGTGGAATGATTGGGAACGAACCCGAGACTCAGCCATGATGGGAGTAACCGAGATCGGACCCGAGATTCCAACGACGACACCCACTTGGACGGGTAAAAATCTGAAGTTCAAACTTCCCACTTTTGCAGGGAAAGTCAACCCGTACGCGTACCTTGACTGGGAGATATGCATCTAGTACATTTTTGAGTACTACAACTATTCGGATGCACGTAAAGTGAGTTAGCCGCAGCCCACAATTTACTCATGGTTCAACATGAGTTTTCATCTCTAAAAAGCGGTATGTACCAGGTACCTACCATCGGGACTTGCAGAAAAAGTTTCGCTGGCTTACACAAGGCAGCCAGTCCGTCCGTAGAGGAATACTTCGAGTAGTTCAGGACCCTCAAGATCCGACTCAATGTCAACGACGCAGCCAAGACTCTCATGGCCAAATTTCTTGATAAGCTCCAATACCGCATCGTTTGGAAGGTCGAGAGGCAGACATCTAATGACACGGATGAGTTACTACACTTGGTGGTTCAGGCGGAGTAGCACATTAAACGCAAGGGAGCTGCAACAAGGCGGTCGAAACCCAAATGGAGCTCACAAACACCTAAGAGCTTTGACAAAGTCAAGGTAGTCGCGACTGACGACTCGGCCAAGAAATACACCCCAGGAGGTTCGAAATCCGTGACCGAACCAGGTAAGGCCCCAAACACTAGAGCTCGTGACATAACTTGAGTTGGGGTCAAAACCCGCACTCTCGAGATAAACGGCTACAAATGCCTAAACATCGAAGAGACTCTAAAGACCGAAAAATACAGAGTCCCAAGTCAACCCCCGTATTCGTATAAATCATAAGTTTGCGGCAAAAAACCAGCGCGACCAATTTGATCTTTGCGGAAATTGGCCAAGCTGATCTTTGCGGAAACTAGTTGACTAAAAAAGGTGCCCACCTGGAATCTTCCCGAAGGTGCCGACTTGAACTGTCTAAAAGGGTGCCGACCTGGACTCCCTCTCTTACCAACCTGAACCCAGCTAGGCAATGCCGAGCTGGAATCGTGCATTGCCGAGCTGAAAACGTACGTAAACTGCCTGAATCAACTTATACGAGAAAATGACTTTTTCCGTAAACAAAAATTTGCATAGCTGAAATGTTCCAAAACGTGCCTAGCTGAAATGTCACAAAATGTGCCGACCCGAAATCATGGCATTAATCTTCACAGCATCTGGCACAACATGTGCCGTGCTGAACCCACGTCTTTCAGCTTGGTAGCACCAAGGTTGAATGTGTCGAGCTGAATTCACAGCATTCAGCTCGACACCTTCAAGGCAAAAGCGTGTCGAGCTGAATCCGTGACATTCAGCTCGGCACCTTCACATCCAGAACATGCTGAGCTGAACTCATGGCATTCAGGTCGGCACACTTTGCTAAAAAACGTCCCGAGCTGAACCCTTGTAATTCAGCTTGGCACCATCATCTTGAAATCTGTCGAACTGAGTTTTCTACGAGTCTCGTATAATTCTTATCTTTGCGTATTCTCCGAGCCAAGACTTTGACCGAGATGGAATTTTTAACTTGACTCAGCCTGACTTCAGAAACAATTGATCAATATTCTCTAGCTGACTTCATAACTCTCTTCCGATCATTGGAACTCGACTTCGTATTTTCCGAGAAGGATTGCCGAAACTCCAAACGAAAAATACGTTTCGTACGAAAAATCCAAAATAAAACTAAGTCTTTTTGTCTTGGCAGGTTCCTTCCGAAACATTGTTCCGTGTTCGTAAAACTTCATGTCGTTTTACCGAAAACTTTGTGGTGTTCAAGATATTTAAAAACATCGAGGATTCTAAGTATAAAACTGAAATCAAGACACCAAGCCACGATGAAACCGAAGGAAGGATCGAACCGAAGGCATAAAGACAAGCTGGGCCAACATACGCAATCGGGCCGGATTGGAGGAGACAAGCTTGCCGGCCGTGCCGCCCTAGGTCAAAGTCAGCGGCCAAAGAAGGGTTTCTCAACGTCCCACATAGCTAAGATGAGCTCTCGAGACCCTAGACTACTTAGTATAAGTATACATCTTTGTACTCACTTTCAAATCTTCCCTACTTATTGTACTTTACCGCTTCGGCTTTAGTCTTGCCCTTTGTCTTACAAACATTGTACGAAAAGTCTTATTCGACAACAAGTCAATAAAATTCTTTTACGATATCTTTTCTCGAGTTCTCGGAATCCCCCAATTTACTTTACAAAATCGAATATGTGAATTTTGGTTCCCACAATTTGGCACTAGAAGGAGGGTGGTGAGAGATCATGAGATCGGAAAGAACGTATGTCGAGGGGATTAGAGGCCAAGCAGAAACCGTAGAATTGGAGGTGAACCCAAAGCCGCAAATCGCAGGCGGCACAGGTGTAGCCGAAACTCTAATGGTGGAGCGAAGAAGCGTGATAGAAATCCCACGAGCAGGAATCAATACGATAATCGGAGGCCCTCAACCTTTCGGATCAAAAAGCTAAGGCGAGAATCGATCGGCACGAAACGAAAGGAGAGGAAGGCATAACAGTTACCTTAGAAGAAGTGGACGCAGCAGGGATTGATCGTCCCCACGATGATCCCCTCGTGATCGAACTAATCATAGAAGATCATGACGTTTCTCGAATACTGATCAGCACCAGGAGCACGGTGAACGTCATATTCAAAGAAACCCCTTCAAAAATTGGGATCTGCATGTCAAGATTGTCGGAAATCCCGGGACCATTGACTGGTTTCTCCGGAAACGTATCAATGACCTTAGGAACCATTAACATGTGTGTTAAGACGGACGGAGGTGCGAGAAGCATAGGATTCTCGGTAGCTGATCACCCGACAATCTACAACGGGATCATGGGAACACCATGGATAAATGTGATGAAGGCGGTCCCATCCACCTATCACCAATGCCTAAAGTTTCCAACCTTGGATGGGATCAAAACAATTTGGGGGAGACAAAGATAATCACGGGATTGCCTTCTGACGGAACACGAGATTCGAAAACCGCCGACAAAGTCGAAACGCACGAAAGCGAAGCAACATCGGAAAGCAGAAAAGGTGCTGACCAAGTTACTTCATCAGCTGCAAATAGACAAAACCCCAGAGAAGGAGAAGCAGCCCCCATGAGAACCAGTCGTCTCAGTTTGTATCGACGAAACAAACCCGGAAAGGTGCCCAGAAATCGGTGCTAAACTCGAAGACCCGATAAAGGCCGAACTGGACGCATTCCTCAAGGCGAAAATCAAAACGTTTGCCTGGGTCGCAGAGGACATGCCCGTCATTGACAATAACATTGATTGCCACGTGAACAAGATGTTCGTGCAGCAGTTGGGAAAGACCATGAAACTATACATAGACGACATGCTCATAAAGTCCCTAGACGAACAAGATCTCGTCAAGCATATGCAGGATTGTTTCGATTGTCTGAACAAACACAACATGAAACTCAATCCGACAAAATGCAGATTTTTCGTACCCTCAGGTGAATTCCTAGAACGCCCTAATCGAAATGGTGTCACCAAAGACCAGACGAGAAGTCCAACGCCTGACGGGGCGAGTAGCAGTACTGAAACGTTTTATCTCCCGATCAATGAAAAGTGTCTCCCTTTTTACGACATCTTGCGCGAGAATAAAAAGTTCGAGTGGACGGAGAAGTGCCAAAAAGCTTTCCAACAGCTGAAGTCCCCCGATTCTCGCTAAGCCCGTTCAAGGGGAGCCGTTATACTTGTATACAGCGGTCTCAGCAACGACCGTAAGTGGAGTTATCATACGAGAAGAGCGCGGAGACCAGAAACCAGTGTTCTACGTGAGCCAGACCCTGACGGACGCCGAGACAAGATATCCGCATAAGGAAAAGCTCGCGTTGGCATTGGTCATGTCGGCTAGGAAGTTAAGGTCGTATTTACAATCGCATTCTATCATAGTCCTAACAGCATTCCCGCTTCGGACGATCCTACACAGCCATAGCCTATCTGGGCGACTGGCCAAGTGGGTGGTAGAACTGAGCGAATACGACATTGAATACCGAGCCAAGACTTGTGCGAAATCGCAAGTCCTAGCCGAGTTTCTGGTTGAACTCCCGGCGGCTGGAGCAAGAGAGCCGACCGAAAGCTCAACTTGGATGTTGCATGTAGACGGATCCTCATCGATCCCATGGTCGGGAGTCGGAATCCGGTTGAACTCGCCAACGGGAGAAATCCTGGAGCAATCCTTCCGACTCGCCTTCCCATCCTCAGACAACGAGGCAGAGTATGAAGCCCTGATCGCAGGGCTGAGACTCGCAGTCGGAATTAAGATCCAAAATGTCCATGCTTTCTATGATTCGCAATTGAGAAATTGGCTCAGATACTCGTTTCCGGAGAAATCCAATCTGATATACTCTCGTTATGTCTGGAATTTATTTAACATTTATTTTAATAGAAATGTATTATGGATTGACAAATTGACCGGCCCCAAAATGAAAATATTACCAACGTACTCGGGCATGACCGAATCCGAGTAAGGGTTTACCCGAGTTAGCCCCATTTTTCAGAGAAAAACGATAAAAAGATCGAAAATACTTGTGTCTAATTTTAATAAAAGTATAAAATTCGAAACGATAGAAAATACTTGTTTTCTTTGTCTTGTCTCCTCGTCTCCCTCTCTCCTTCTCTTCTCTATTCTCTCACTCAGTGGAAAATCTCAACTCGAAACCCACTCTCTTTGATTGATTTGTTCTTGTGTTTTTGTGGCGGGATGGTTGATACGCGGCGGTCGACGACGGAAACAGCGATAGAAACTATTGGTGAGAAGGATGCGGCGGAGACGAATCCAGTGCCGAAGAAAAATCAAATCCCGAAGAAGAACCCTAAGCCGATAAAGAAGCCTACTACTAAGCCGAAGAAGAATACAGTCCCGAAGAAAAAGCGTAACCCGAAGAAGAAGAACCCGCCGAAGAAAAACCTTAACCCGAAGGAGAGGAAAAATCTTGAGTCGCCGAGTGGTGTAGAAGTTAAGAAGGTGAAGTCTTCCGGCGTCGATGAAGAAGAAGGCAAAACTGCGGAGGAGACAGTTGACACGGAGCACTCGCCGGTGGTTCAGAATTTGACTGATGATGTAGAAAATTCTGGCACCACAGAATCAGAAGAAGATGGAGAGTCCGGGAAAGGACTAAATGAAGAAGAAGAAGATGGAGATGGAGATGGAGAGAACCAGAAAGAAGACACCGAAGAAGCAGGAGATGGAGAGAACCAGAAAGAGGACACCGACGCAACAGAAGAGGAGGAGGCGAATATGGAGTCACGCGAAGAAAATAGTGACGGGAATGAGGTTGATGAGGAGAATGTTGCTAGTTGGGAAGAGAATGAAGCTGAAGAGAATGAGGCTGCGCATGGGGATGGGGATGGGGATGGGGATGGGGATGGGGATGGAGAGAACTCTAGAGATGGAGGCCTTTCTTGACTGGAGACTGTTGGAGAGAGAATCGGAGACAGAGGATCCAAGAGCCGTGAAGAGTAGGAATAAATACATGTTGAATTTGTTGAGAAGTAGAGAAACTTGGTAAAATTATTTTGAAACCGTAAGATGTGTTGGTAATCTTGGAAAAGTCGTAGGATGTGTTGGAAAACTTGGAAAACAGGTATGAGTTTTTAGATTGATAAGTAATATTTCGAATATTTGGTGAAGTACTGTTGTTTGGTGGACTATGTGTTGCAGGAAACTCGTGTTGACACAACACCTCTAAGACCGCTAGCTATGCACTTCAAGCATACACAGTAAAATAACGCTATAAATTTTCGACCAGATGTTTCATCGAGAAGTTTCTGAAAAACTTTGATAAGATGAAGCTCACGAGACGGGAGAGTTCCGGGTGGGAAAAGAATGAACAGTTCTGACATTTCTTTCACATGCCTAGGAAAGGCAATCACATGGTGCAAAACTGCAAACGATGTGGATTCTACTTCTTCGTACGGCAAAATTTGAGAAGAAAAAAGAAGCTTAGTTCGTGTTAAATGGCGTTCCCATCAGATATGGGTTAAGGGAGCACGCGTTGTATCTGGACATGACTTCGCGAACTACCCACTGAATTGGAGGCAGAGAGGGAGCTTGGACTACGTGAACATACATTTTCCAAAAGGGTGTGTGATGATGGAAAAGTGGAGGACAAACTTGGGGAAATGAAAGGTGATACAAAGGGAGAGAGGCTGTAGCTGATGGTGCTGTATTTTCTATGCAGCATTGTGTACAGCCCTGCTAGACAAGGGAATGATAGAGTTACTGCTGTTCACGATATCTTTCTTAGATATGTGGACGATCTTACCTTAGTTAGGAGATTTTCTTGGGGAAGGTTCTCTTATGAGATGATTTTAGAATCAATCAAGGCCACTCTGTCGCGTTTCAACGGAGTGGTGGATGGTGACTGGCCGTTCCCCGGATTATGTGTCCCATTAGAGCTTGACAATCTTTTCCCCATTCTTCTGAATCTCTTGTTTCATCTCTTCAATTGTCTCGTCAAGCCGGCCAATTTCTTGTTCGATAGCAAAAACCCATGGGTGCCGAATGTGGAGTCCATCATCCTACATAATAAATTGCCGAACACTCATATTTTTTCTGAATCTCAATCACTATCAATACAGCGTATGAAATGCAAATGGCGCCCAATAATTGAGCAAAATTTTGGATTTTGGTGCCCAAAAAATTGAAATTCCGCTAAAAAAATAGAAATAGTTATATGAAGTTGTGAGTTATACATAATGCTCCAAATATTTGTTATGCATTATCTTAGTATAACACCTACGAAAAGATATATTTTCTAGTTTTTACATTAGAGTTATATGCAAGTACCTGTTCAGTTTCATAGAAAAGTTCAATGAAAAGTTTTATTTTTAAAATTTAGTAACTTTCACTTAAGTAGGAGGTTCTCCCTTGATAATTGTTTCTAAAACTATAAGGGAGAGTTAGGCAAATGTAATAGAATACATCAAATTTGAAGTTTTCGATTTTTGAGAATTTAAAGTCTATCGCAAATGAGATATGGTAAGATTTCTATACCATTTGAGTTATATTTCATTATGATAATTTTCGATACCATTTGAGTTATATTTCATCATGATAATTTTCGATTTTAATTGAAAACTGTACACTTTATCAGTGTATTGAAAAACAATTCGATCTTAATTTCCGAATTTAATTTTCGACTTTATCACGGGCAAATTTTTGTTTTCATTGAACGTAAGAGCTAAACAAAATTATCAACGTGGACAGTTTTTTGGAGAATTATCAACCTGAAAATTTTAGTTTTTATTTGATAAGAGCTAAAAAAGAAGTTTTGTGGGCACATATACTTTTCGATAAGAGCAGTCACGTATAAACGACTAAAAAAGGGAGAGGTGTCAGAGATTCATTCCACATTTTTGTTTCTTCTCAAAGTCAAGACCTCAAACTCGTTCCACACACTTTCCTCCCAAATGCTTTCTTTTCCCTCTCATACTCATAACTGGCCACAGATCTAAGTCGACAATTACAAGGCTTATCAAAAAACAGTTGATGTAATAGCCCGATTTTTATGTACCTGTCTAACCCGAATAAAATGGTCTTTGAAACTAGGAAACATGTTTCAAGTCTTCATGGTCGACCAGAAAATCCTCACCTGCAATCTCACAGCTTCTCTTATAAAAAAATGGATTGAGAGTAACAATTATGAAATGCAACTATTTGTTTATATGCTTGAATCATGCTTAAATCACAAAAGTCGATCAAAACACACAAAACTTCGTTGATATCCACTCAAAGACAAAAACATAATTGTTCAAATAATAAAACAAAAACATCATGCATAGTTATTGTTGGGATCAAAATCTCTTCCTCGGAGATTGACGAGACAAAAGGCCAAAAGCAACAAATGGATACCTATGTCCCGACAGCAAGCCCACGAAATAGGACCGGACACCTATGTCCCGACAGCAAGCCCACAAAATAGGACCAAACTCTTGCGCGGGTAGAGCTCTTGGCATTCAGCTTGGCAGATGAACTAAACTCTTTACAGGCTTCTCAAGGCAAATCTCTGCATATCTTCCCAGCCAAAGACGTCTATCAGGCTAGAACGTCGACGTAGACTTGGCCGGACCACACCATCGCGGGCCGCCCCAAACCGCCTTTTTCCGACCATCGGGCATGGGCTTTGCCCCTACCGGAAAAACCTACCATATACAGGAAGACTTCGCGCTGTTCTGAACATCTAAAACCGTCGAGGAGTTTACTTAAAAGAAACCGGAAATCGTGGCTTTACCCAGGGAAATCGGACCGGGAGACTAAAAAGACAAGATGGGCCAAATCAAGACAACAGGCCGGATTGGAAGGAAAATGAGCGGATGGGCGGCGGCCCATTGGTTCAAGTTAGCGGCTGGGAAGGGATTTTTTACAATGTCCCACATTGCTTAGATCAGTCTTCGAGACCCTAGACTCTCTAGTATAAATAGAGACCCNNAACCTTTTTGCCCTTTGGTTCTTATTAAGTTGAATTTTCGGATCCCTGCAAATAAATACATTTCGACAGTGTGAGTTTTGGCTCTCACAGTTTGGCGTCGTCTGTGGGGACGAGAAATATTCTTTACTTTAAGAACAGGAGGACGTAAAGAAGAAGACCATGGCAAACGGAGGAAGAACCGACTATACTAGCAATCATCAGATCGGAGTCGCAGGAACAGGAGAAAACGCGGCCGGAACATCCGCAGCGGGAGCAGCCATCGTCGGGACAGCCGTCGCCGGACCGATCAGGTCCGGGATGCCGATCAGAGGATCAGTAATAACGGAGGCAACCAATACCGGCCAGACCAGACTAGTCGAGGACATCACGGCGATCGGGGAACTGAGGACCATGGTAACTGGAATCGTGGAGCGCCAAGACAGACAGGAAAAAACAGCAGCACAGGAGATGGCGGCCATCAGGGAACTAGCCCAAAACTCTCATCCGCTAGGAAGACGACGCCTCAGATGCTCGACACTAAGGAACACTCCAGGAGGGCAGAACTCGAGCGAGCAAACCCTCATCGGAACAAGAGTGGAGCTTTCGGCACCACCGCCGTTGCAACAGAAAAGTGCGACACGACAAAGAACCGAACAACCGGTTTCGACGGCAACCAACAGAGAAGTCACGACAGAAGCAGGCGTTCACGACGGAGACGAGACGGACGAGGAAGAAAGATACCTCACCAAAGAAGAAAGAGACCTCACCGAAGAAGAAGAAAACATCCTCCTGGTGAACCGCCAGATAAGAGCGGAAAAGCGCGAAAGGACCGGCCGGACAAATCGATTTGCTAGTCGGAAAAGCGAAATGGACGAACTTCGCGCCCAACTGAAGTAAACGACAAGCCAAATGGAAGAAGTAAGATCTCAAATCCACAAGGTGACAAGCGCGGCCGCCGGAATCGATCGAGTCCTGGAAGAAACGCAGAAGATCCCTTTCACTTCGAGGATCACGAGTATAAGATTCTCTGACCCCGGAAAACTTAGAATTCCTTTCTACGACGGGACGACAGACCCGAAGGCACACATGACACCGTTCAATATCGAAACAAGTCGGACCAAGTTCAAGCCCGAAGAAAAAGAGGCTGGATTCTGTCTTCTATTCGTAGAACACTTGAAAGGAGCGGCTCTATCGTGGTTCTCACGCCTAGAGAGGGACTGAATTGACAGTTTTGAACATTTGCCTTCAGCTTTCCTAAAGCATTATTCGCTTTTCATAAGCCGGTCAACGTCCGACGCGGATCTCTACTCACTGTCGCAAGGTGCGGAGGAGAGCCTCCGTGAATTCGTGGAGAGGTTCAAAATCATCGTGTCAAAGATTGACTGTTTAAGCGAAAATGCCGCGATAAACGCCCTGAAGAAGTCTCTGTTGTACGCGTCGAGCTTTCGGAAAGAGATCACCATTAACCCGCCAGTTACCATCCAAGATGNGAATTGACAGTTTTGAACATTTGCCTTCAGCTTTCCTAAAGCATTATTCGCTTTTCATAAGCCGGTCAACGTCCGACGCGGATCTCTACTCACTGTCGCAAGGTGCGGAGGAGAGCCTCCGTGAATTCGTGGAGAGGTTCAAAATCATCGTGTCAAAGATTGACTGTTTAAGCGAAAATGCCGCGATAAACGCCCTGAAGAAGTCTCTGTTGTACGCGTCGAGCTTTCGGAAAGAGATCACCATTAACCCGCCAGTTACCATCTAAGATGCCCTCCACCGCGCTTCGAACTTCGTGATTCATGAAGAAGACATGAAGGCCTTGCGCAAAAGGCATCAACCCTCGAGAATATCGAAAAGCCCGGCGCAACCTTCAAACGCCCCTATCGAAAGAAGGAGCAGGTGGAGTGGCAGAGACGAAGAAACCGATGCAGACGAATCAAACAATTATCAGATAAACAAAAGAAGACCGCTCGACGGATGCAGTGAAGGACCATGGAACACCTGGACACGGTTTGACTATGACCAGAATGCTTTCTGCACCTACCTTAAGGCCAGTGGACACGCAACCGAGCATTGCAGGACGATTGGAAGAAAACTAGCGGCTAAGCTACTAGCCGGAGAGCTCGGGAATAACATAACCTTGGAAGGCCTAGGAGCAGCCGAATAAGAGAACGAAGCCCCGCGCGGACGACCTAACCAGGAGCGCCCCGAAAGGCCACTGGATAAAGCGCCCAAGCGAGGAAGAAGACCGAATGGAGACGATCCTAACGCAAACCGCAGGAGGATCCACATGATCATTGGAGGATCCCACTACTGCCGGGACACGGTGGCCTCGATAAAAGCATTCCTTAGAAGAGGAGACAAGGATTCAAATCCACGGACCCATATCACCAAAGACAGCGACCGGATCGCTTTCAACGAGAAAGACGCCGAAGGACTTGAACAACCTCAGGATGATCCATTTATGGTAGAACTCGACATCAACGACTTTGGTAGCTCGGTAGCTCGGTAGATGTCATTTTCCGTGAAACGCTCCGAAGGATGAACATCGACCTATCAGAGGTTAAACCTAACCACATATTGCTCACCAGGTTCTCTGGAGAGGTCACGATGACGGATGGAACCATCCAGCTCCTGGTTCACGCCGGCAGAATTACGAAGGTTGTAAACTTCGCTGTGGCAAACCACCCCGCAATTTACAACGTAATCATGGGAACCCCTAGGATCAGCTCGATGCAAGCGATCCCATCGACGTACCATCTTTGCCTGAAATTCCCGACCCCAAGCGGAATCAAGACAATCTGGGGAAACCAAAAGGAGGCCCGGGTTTGCTTTCTGGCGGAATACAAACTCCAAAATCCGACGAATCCAATACGAAAGATAGAAGGAGAGGACACGAAGACAGGAAAAAAGACGAGCATAGTTGACCAGTTCAAAAGANTCGATGCAAGCGATCCCATCGACGTACCATCTTTGCCTGAAATTCCCGACCCCAAGCGGAATCAAGACAATATGGGGAAACCAAAAGGAGGCCCGGGTTTGCTTTCTGGCGGAATACAAACTCCAAAATCCGACGAATCCAATACGAAAGATAGAAGGAGAGGACACGAAGACAGGAAAAAAGACGAGCATAGTTGACCAGTTCAAAAGAACGGAGATCCTGCCGATAGAAGAACAAGAAGAAACGACGCCTACCGAGAAGGAGACGTCTGAGGCGGCAGAGCCCAACGGGGGTAATCCCGCAGTCAAAGCCTAAGGGCTTTTAAAAAAAAAAAACGGCACTATGGGTGACTTGATCCCTTCTCACGAAGGGTACGTAGGCAGCTCGCCTAAAAACCGAGTTCAATTGCCCCTCTCCATAAAAAAGGGGGAGAGTGAGTCCGAATATATGTGCTCCCGAATAACTCGCCTATTGGGACAATATCAACTTCGCCTCTTGAGCCAATATCAACTTCGCCTCTTAGGACAATATCAACTTCGCCTCTTGGGTCAATATCAACTTTCCCTCTTGGGCCAATATCAACTTCGCCTCTTGGGCCAGTATCAACTTCGCCTCTTGGGCCAGTATCAACTTCGCCTCTTGGGCCAATATCGACATCGCCTCTTGGGCCAATAGCAATATCGCCTCTCGGCTAACATCACTTCGGGGCATACGCCCAAAGAAAATTTTGGAGAAAATCCGTCTCGAACAAGATCGTCTGTTGCTGGCCATAACAAGACCTCTTCGTTTCAAGACTCGGCATTTGTATCAACGGTCTGTTACTGATCACAACAGGACGACTTTAACCATGGTTCTCTCAAGATCCCGCGAGGATAAGTTTCCAGATAACATCTGAAAGACGTAACCTGACATCCCATGATCTTGTAGGAAACGTCTAGACGGTGTTATGTTAAGCTAATCTTCAGGAGCATTTCGCATAGGCAAATAGTGCAAGGTGTAAACCGCGAAATGAGCTCGTAAACCCAGTAAAACGCCTGACATGGAACACTGGTCTTGAATATCTCCGAACGCAGTACCAAACCGGCCCTGATACAAGATTCTAAACGCGTTCAGTCGAGAGAGGAAGTTAAACATGCTTAGTAAACTCCTCGACACCAAGACATTAAACCCAAGAACCCTGGTCAAAAGTTCGAGTGTCCGAAAAAACACTCCAACTCAACGCAAACGCCTCTTGGGAAGCGACGAAACAAGGCAAACACCTCTTAACAAAGAAACAAAGCATATGCCTCAAGGCAAACAGAACAAGCCATCTCTGTGGATTCGGCCAACTCTTCATGGCGAAGGCTAAAAGCCCATCCTTTTGGGCCGGCCGACNACAAGGCAAACACCTCTTAACAAAGAAACAAAGCATATGCCTCTAGGCAAACAGAACAAGCCATCTCTGTGGATTCGGCCAACTCTTCATGGCGAAGGCTAAAAGCCCATCCTTTTGGGCCGGCCGACGATCAATCCAACGACCGGCCATCCGTCTCTTTTAAAGACTCGGGCTTTCCACGAGAAAAAGAAGACATTCTAAAGCAGAAAAAGAAAGCGGCCCAGAAATGGTTTAAACTCTCTTATCACAAAAACAAAGTCTATCTAACTCAGGAAAAGGACCAAGCAATACAAAAATCCAAAGGCAAAAAAGAAAGATCTAAAAGCGAAGAACTAAAATCACGAAGATCAAAGGTCCGGGCCAAACGCCTTAACCACGGCAAGGTCCGAGATCCCGAGAACGCCCTCATTGGATCCGGCTGGGTCAACGGCTCCGATCAATGAAGCCTCATGTTCAGTCAAGCCGGCTTCGGAAACCGGAACGGTCGCAGGCGGAGCCAACTAAGAGTCAATCCTCCCACGAATCTGGACAACCATATCGTCGAACTGACTCTCATCTTTGTCGAAGTCATCTCTCAATCCGGATAACTTCGCCTTTTCTTGGTCCAAACTAGAAGACTCACCTCTATGGAGCAACTCGACTAACTCAAGATTTCCCGTTATCTGGGCGAAGTCCACCTCTCGAGTCCTTGCTTCGGACAACAAATTAAGCATCTCTCTCAACTCGTTCAAGAAGACCGGATATTCGGCGGTACAGGCTTTGCAGCCGTGAGCATCACGCGAGGCCCTTGCAGTGATAAGCTGGCTCGCCAAAGTCTTTAGCTGGGTGGATTGACGCGAAATCTTAGCCTCTAGGCGGATCGACTAACAGATGGCCTCGTCTTTTTCGGCCTGCAACACTGAAACCTGTCTCTCGAGCAACTTAATCTGACGCGAACTCGACGTCTCAAGAATGTCGAGCTTCCTCTTCACCGAGCGAATATCCTCTTCGGCACGTTTACGAATCCCGCGAATAGTGGCATCGTACGAGCCAACACACTTGTTCACAGAAGATATGAACTAAAAAAAAAAAGAAAAATATCAAAGGAAAGGAAATTGGAAAAAAGGAAAATTCACCTTTGATCCACACAAGGCCATATCTTCGTATTNGAAAAATATCAAAGAAAAGGAAATTGGAAAAAAGGAAAATTCACCTTTGATCGACACAAGGCCATATCTTCGTATTTCTCGGAGTCGTGAAGATCATTATACGGAGGGAACTTGAAACTCCCGCCCACGGTCATCGAGAAATTCCTAGCCGCTTGGCGACAATTTTTGCAAGCGGACTCGGGAAAGGCAAGCCCTGGCCAAGAATCCACGAACGACCAGGGCGAGGAAGAGTTCTTCATTCCGCCTTCGACTGGTCCAATCACTCGCCTCGGCCGCAACGCGCCGTCTGATCAAGTATAGGTGTAAACAGTTCCCCGAGACTCAGGAGCACGTCTCGCGCCATTCCGCGNCATCGAATCCGACCTTCCAGCTGGCCATTCCGGCGGAGGAACGGCCAGTGAGCTCTCCGCCGACTTAGGAGCAAAGGAGGGAGCCGTCGACTTAATTCCGGGCTTAGACTCCGGCCGACCGTTCACCTCCTTCGCTTTCTTCCCGCCTTTTTACATCTCCTTTTTCTCACGAAACGACATTCTAACCATGGCAGCAAACTTAAGAAAACTATCACAAAATGCAGACCAGAGATCGTGGGGAAGAGGGGGAGAGGATGGTGCATATATATACAACAAGGCAGCCTGAATCCTAATTCAGCAAGGATTGGGAATCTTCCTATTTCTAACTCAGCAAAAAGGAAAAGGGAAAAAGAAAGAAGTTTTTCCAATTCCTAGATCATTTAGGAAAAAAGACTTTTTCCAATTCCTTTTCAAACAAGAAAAAAGAAACCCTTCAGTTTCTAGACTCAACAAAAAAGAAGGATATTTCCAATTCTTAAAGATGGCAAGAAAAGGAAAATCCCCTACCCCAAATCGGCCGCCTATGAGCTTCGGGCCAGAGGAGGAAAAAAGTCACTCCAATCAATTTTTGGCGACCTGCCCTCAAGAAGACACGCATTTCAGAAGCAAAAGCCTTTATTCCATCAATCCCGACAAACATTTCATCAAACGCTCCTCACCTATGCATGCAAATGCCACGAGCTGGGGGGGGGGGGGGGGGGGGGGGANAAAGACGTCTATCAGGCTAGAACGTCGACAGAGACTCGGCCGGACCACACCATCGTGGGCCGCCCCAAACCGCCTTTTTCCGACCATCGGGCCTGGGCTTTGCCCCTACTGGAAACGTCCTACCTTTTATAGGAACACTTCACACTGTTCTTAACATCTAAAAACGTCGAGGAGTTTACTTAAAACAAACCGGAAATCGTGGCTTTACCTAGGGAAATGGGACCATGAGACCAAAAAGACAAGCTGGGTCGAATCAAGACAAACAGGCCGGATTGGATGGAAAATGAGCGGATGGTCGGCGGCCCATTGGTTCAAGTTGGCGGCTGGGAAGGGATTTTTTACAACATGCCACATTGCTTAGATCAGTCTTCGAGACCCTAGACTCTCTAGTATAAATAGAGACCCTTGTACTCACTTTCAAGACACACCAAAAAAGTGCAAGAGCTTTTGTGATTTAAGAAATCAAGCATTCACAAATATTCTTGTACTCGAGATAAATATTCTAATAAAATCTCCTTTCTCATCTTTTTACCTTTTCACCCTTTGGTTCTTATTAAATAGAATTTTCGGATCCCCGCAAATAAATAAATTTCGATAGTGTAAGTTTTGGCTCTCACAGTTATCTCCATATAGTAACCATGGTAGTATCCTTCCACGCTTGGCTTTGTTCTGTGTCCTTTTTCTTCGCCGCCTTTCTTCAGCTGATGGAAATCTTTATCTTTGTGGCAACTCTTCGATACCACACGATGCGGAGGAATTATATGCTTCCCCATGATGTAATCTGGGACAACCCATACAAACATATCTGGCACTACATATATCGACCTACTATAAGCCAATGTCCACATCTCCGACAAATAGTATTTTGAACGCAACACATTAAGGTCAATGAAGATATCACGCCTTCCTTGATCTTTAAAGCAGATGAAAGCGGAGTGCATGGAGACAAGGGTACTTATGAATATCGTAGAACCGGCAAGTGCAAGTTTTGTATGAAAAGTTCACCAAATAAAGCTTTCGGTCTGTTGACTCAACTTCGTACTCAAGGTCAAAACGGTTTACCTCCCTCACTTTTAATTTCTCAGCAAGAGGCCAATTGTCGTGTTAGAATTTCTCAACCAAAGGAACCAGTTGGTTCACCGGTGTTCCTGACACAGACTCGTTCTTATGCTCGTTAAACCAATCAGAAAACTTTGCAACTATCGTATCGAGCATGGGTTTTAAGGAGTATTTCATGGCATCCTTAAAAGTTTTGTTTAGAGACTCCACAGAGTTGCTAGTGTCGAGGTTGTATCTGGCAACCGGAGAAGCACATCTTGCCCATTTTTCTGGCTCGGTGGTCTCATCCACATACTTCGCTGCCTTTTCAAACATCTCTGTGAAAGCCGAGTACAGCCAATTGAACTCCACCACCGTGTGAGCCCAACCGCACTGCATGAATTTTTGGGCGACAACATCTTTGCATCGGCTTGGACCATGCTTTTTCACGTTTTGACTCAAATTCCATAAGCAATACCCATGATGAGCTTGCGGATAGACTTTATCTACGACATTTATGAGGCTTAAATTTCTGACACTCACAAATACCAACTCTGAAGACTCTTCTACAATGGCTTTCAGCTTCTCAGAAAACATTCCCAACTATCATTATTCTCGCTGTCCAGTACACCGAATGCTATGGGATAAATGTCACGGTTTGGATCCTGCGCTGCGGTGAAAACTAGTACACCACCAAATCCGGCCTTCAGAAATGTAGCGTCCAGTATCACCACTTTCCTCATGAACTTAAACCCATCAATGCAAGGTCCCAACACTATGGATAAGTACTTGAATTTTCCCACACTATCCACTTCCACTGCTGTTCTGGTAACATGATTCAGCTCCTCTAACACATACAAATATCGATACAACATCGCATAGTTTTCTTCCGGGCTACCACACTTATTACATATTGCTTGATTTTTCCCTCTCAAGGCCGTCGAGTATGACATATCTATACCAACTCTGCGCTTCACAAGATCCATGATCTCTCTAGGAGTTGGATCCTCGAGTCTCCCAGTATATTCCTCATTCACAATAGATGCAACTAGATCTACCGTTGCTTTCCTCTTCTCCCTCTCTTCTTCAACCTGACTAGCGAGGTTGCATGTGTGCATCTTCTTGTACGTTCTAATTGAGAAATAATCCGAGTTCGTGATCTTTGTTGCTCGTGCTTGCCAATTACAAGTTCTTTCACCACATTTTGCCACCCATCTTTTAGTATCAGAGTTTTTAATAACATACCCGAAAGAGTTAGCAAATGCGCCTCTATAAACCAAGTTTGCTACAACATTCTTACGAGGAAACTTTTGACCCATACTCAAATCCAAACCGTGTTCCCATGGTTCTATGCTCTGACTAGATTCAACAACAGGTGCTTCCTCAATATAATAATCACGCATATCAGACCTATCCCCACCGTTACCCTCACATTCATCATCATCAACACCATCATCAGTATCATAAATATCATAAGAATCATCAGAATCATCATCAACATCATCATCATCATCATCATCATCATAATCATCATACTACTCTTCTTCTTCATTTTCTTCTACGTTGTCAACAAGCACCACAATGGAATTGGGTCCTATTTCTGCGGTGTCGTCATTTATCGACTGTTGCTCAGGCAATTCTGGTGTACTCATCAAATCCACTTTCAAAATACATCTATGATTCTCATTATCAACATGCGCTAGATAAACCAACATATCCTCATCATCACAAATATAACATGTTTCCTCATCTCCAGCCAATCTAACAATGTAACTGAATATCAGTTTCACTATACTTTTATCTAACCCAATCTTATTGTATAACTTATCTTCTACCATATATATCGTTATCTCATCAACTGATGCCTTGAACACTAGACCATTGGTGCGACCTTCGCATTTACAAAATATGACGACATTGTTGCTCATTCTACCCTGCCAAACCAATACCACAAAACTCATTCAATACAGTTTTTTTTCCAAAGTTATACCGTAGTTTTACGAGCTATACATTAATTCTCATTGTTACAAGTTTTCCAAGTTATACCCAGATTCACTCGGTTTTGAGATATAAAAAAATGAATTCACTACTATTCACCCCCTATAATGCATTTGTACCCAATCTACAGTCATTTACTACCCATAAATATTCCGTAGCAACCAATGTGAAATCAAATCTCCATTTGTCCAAATTTTGAGTCCATAAAACCCAAATCGCCCGAAATCCCCTACATGACCTAACCTTTATGCTCGGCGGTGCAACAGCAATGAACAGATCTCTTCTGGATGAAGGTGGAGGAGGTACGGGTCTCCAGCGTCGTCGATTGAACCTGGGCGTCAGAGGCGAGAGTTTCTCGCTTTTTGACCTCTGGCTGAGCTTTCACGTTTGTTCGTTTTTTCTTTTAATTCATTTTTTCTCAAAAACAAATTCAATAAACACAATTACCAAGTTCTTTAAATTATCGATCCAAAAAAATATTCAGAAAACAAAATTGACGCTAAGAGAGACAGAGGGTTCATTAATGGCAATTATGTCATTTCCCCTCAACGAGACTATTGTGGACGAGAGGGGAATATTACATAATTTATTTTCTCAAACAAGATCATCTGAGCTCATGTCTCCTCGCAATTGGTCGCAAACCAATTCAGCGGAGAGTACGAAGCGAGGGACGAACGGATGGAGGCATACCTCAAAGTCGTTCAGAACTTGGCAAAGCAATTCAAAGAGTTCAAACTGACTCGCATACCTCGGGTGAGAATGCACCCGCAGATTCCTTGGCGGCCCTCGCATCCACATCCGCTCCGGGAGAAACCAGGATTTTACATGTGGAGTTCATTGAACATCCGAGCATCGGACCACCGAGTATAATTAGGC
>OVBB01000145.1:0-39738 GCA_900406415.1 Isatis lusitanica
CTTAAAACCTCTTGAAATGCTGTTCGCTTTTGCCTTGGTTCTCTGCGGTTTGCATTTGGTTGTTCACTCACTCTTCAACTGAAATGAAATCTATATTATAGCAGAGTGGAAACGAATGTATCAAACTTTTCATGTTATCATCTTCATGAGTCATAGAACGGGCTTTTGCAAATGTGTAGGTAGATGCAATGCTGGATAAAACGATATGTGCCATGTCCAGCGTCTTCATTGGAGCCTCTGGATCGACTTTCACAGAGGATATCTTGAGGCTAAGGAAAGATTGGGGAACGTCTTCTATGTGTGATGAGTACTTATGTCGAGGAGAGGAGCCAAACTTCATAGCAGAAGATGAATAAGTAATCAACACTTTTTTTTCTTACACACTTGGTTTGTTTTCAGATTCCATTCTTCTCTTCTTCTGGTTGAATTGTACAGTGTAATTATAGGAATCCAATTTTGGATAATTTTCCAATTCCATTTTTTGCCACTCATGCACTGTGATGATGTGGAGGTGACACAGTGTGAATCAATTAGAAGAAAGAGCTTCAGTGTCTCATATGTGTATCATTGGCTTTTTGTTTTCTTTAAGCAATAAAAGTTTTGAAGTTTGCACCTTTAAAGATTTTAGATTATAAAGTTGCTTATTTTTTTCTCATGCTTTTCTTTTTCTTTCCCTCACTGCTTTTAATATTGGAGAATTTTCTTCTATCTTCTTTTCAGACATTGAGAGTTCACTTTTATCCTACACGTGAGATAGCCTCCCCGTCCAAGGTAATAAAAATCACCTGTTGTTGTTTATTGTAATTAGTAAGAGAACTGTTGGGGCATTCTCCAACATTGTGTGTTTCAAGAAACTAGTTGACTTTTTCCCCTCTCCATCTCTATACTGAATAAAAAATATATAACATTTGGAATTTTGGAGTAAGTGGTGGAAGTGAAATGATACAAAATTTATAGTATATAACATTTGTAACAAGTAAAGTCATACATTATCTCTTTGGCTATTTCCTCTGGTTATCATCCCTTATTTCATTGGTCCTGTTCTTTAATTTCTTCATGCTCCCATTCATGGCTTCTTCTTCTTCATCTCTGTCTCGTAATTGGATATACCAAGTCTTCCCAAGCTTCTGCGGAAGAGATGTCCGCAAAGGCTTTCTCAGTCACTTTCTAAAAGAGCTCAGAAGCAAGGGAATCACGCCATTTATTGATAACGAGATAAAGCGAGGCGGATCAATCGGTCCTGAGCTAGTCGTAGCAATCAGAGAATCAAGGGTTGCGATTGTCTTGTTCTCGACGAACTATGCTTCTTCAAGCTGGTGTTTGGATGAACTAGTAGAGATCATGAAGTGTAAGAAAGAGAACCAAACAACAGTGATGACTATTTTCTATGATGTGGATCCTTCTGACGTGAGGAAGCAGACATGCCTTCTGATGTGGACATGCCTTTGAGGAAACATGTGTTGGAAAAACAAAAGAGGTGAAAGAGAGATGGTGTCAAGCTCTCAAGGATGTCGCAAGTATAGCTGGTTATCATTCTCGCAACTGGTTCGTTCACTTTAACTTCCACTTGCATACTTTTTTTTTTCTTGTAATAAAAGTTTTTAATGGAGTTTTCTTTCTTTGTATTTTTGTTTTATTCTGGTTAGGGACAATGAATCTGATCTGATCAACAAGATTGCCTTAGATGTTACGGGTGTGTTGGACTTTACCCCATCAAGAGATTTTGATGACTTTATTGGCATAGAAGCTCGTATCACGGAGATCAATTCGTTGTTGAACGTACAGTTTGATGAGGTTAAGATGATAGGGATTTTGGGTCCTGCTGGGATTGGTAAGACCACCACTGTTAGAGTTTTATATGACCAACTCTCATGTCGTTTTCCATTCAGCGCGTTTATGGAGAACATCAAAGGAAGTTATGCGAGGCCTTGTCATGATGACTATCAGTTGAAGTTGTGTTTGCAGAAGCAGCTACTCTCTCAAATTTTCAACCAAACAAATATTGAGGTTCATCATTTAGGCGTGGCTCAGCAAAAGCTGAGAGACAAAAAAGTGTTGCTTGTTCTTGATGAAGTGGATTGCTTATGGCAACTGAATGCAGTGGCCAACCAGCCTGTATGGTTTGGTCGGGGAAGTACAATTATTATTACAACGGAAGATAGAAAAGTTTTCAAAGCACACGGGATCAATCATATTTACGAAATGAAGTTTCCAACTAAAAAAGAGTCTCTTCAAATCTTCTGCCTATATGCTTTTGGTCAAAGTTTCCCGTACAATGGTTTTGAAGCGCTTGCTCGTGAAGTGACTAGCCTTGCTGGGGATCTTCCTTTAGGCCTGAGAGTCATGGGATCATATCTACGAGGAATGTCCATGGACGAGTGGAAAGAGGCACTGCCAAGGCTCAGGTCTAGCCTTGACAGAGCAATTGAATCAACTTTGAGATTTAGCTATGATGTCTTAACTGATAAAGATAAAGCTCTTTTTCTATATATTGCGTGTTTCTTTTCTGGTTCCTGGACTGATCATGTTAAGAGCGTTCTTGCAAAAAGCGGTTTGGAGGTTAACCATGGGATTCAAGTCTTAGCTCATAAATCTCTCATTTCTATAGAAGATGGGTTCGTGAAAATGCATCGTTTATTGCAACAATTGGGTAGAGAAATTGTGTATAAACAGTCTTCTGAGGAGCCTGGAAAGAGACAGTTTTTGATGGATAGCACAGAGATTTGTGATTTATTTAAGGAAAATACTGTAAGTTGAGACTTTGTTCCTTTTCTTTTCCTTACATAGTCTTGTGGATCCTTGGTTCTAAGTTGAGACTTTGTTCCTTTTGAATCAGGGTACTGGTACTGTTCTAGGCATTATTTTTGAACCTCGATATAGAGAAGAAATCCAAATAAGTGATAAATCTTTTGAAGGGATGAACAATCTCCAGTTTTTAAAACTGCTGTCTCACAGTTTATGCTTTCCCGAAGGCCTCAACTTTTTACCCAAGAAACTCAGATTTTTGGAATGGGAATATTTTCCAATGAGATTTTGGCCTTCTAAGTTCTCTGGCGAGTTTCTTGTCCAACTTATCATGTGCCACAGCAAACTTGAGAAGCTTTGGGAGGGAATCAAAGTAAGTAGTATGCATTTTTGTGGTATCATATTATTCATAAAGCATGATTAGTCATTTCTCTAAACCAAACCAAACATGTCTATCTTTTTTTTGTATAGCCACTCCAATGTCTTAAGCTGATGAATTTGAGTTACTCCGAGTCTCTTAAAGAGATTCCAGATCTCTCAAAAGCCACTAGTCTCGAGGAATTAGATCTCAATGAGTGCTCAAGTTTTCTAGAGCTCACCAACACTATTGGAAATGCTACTAAACTTAAGAGACTAGAGCTTCGCTGTTGCGTCCTTTTGAAGAAACTCCCTTCCTCTATTAGCAATGCCACAGATCTCCAATATTTGGGTCTTCACTATTGCGCAAGTTTGGAGGAACTCCCCATTTCTATAGGTAAGTTAGTTAATCTCGAGGAATTGGATATCAGTGATTGCGAGAGTTTGGTGACACTCCCCTCCTCTATTGGTAACCTTCACAAGATGCGGAAGTTGAACATGAGCGGATGCATAAAGATAGAGATGTTTCCTACCAACATCAACCTGAAATCTCTCTCTGAAATTTCTCTTGTGAGATGTACACGTTTGAAAACGTTTCCAAATATTTTAACAAGAATCACAAAACTTGATCTAAGAGATACTGCCATTGAGGAAGTCCCCTCATCAATCATCTATTGGTCTTGTCTTTCTAGTTTGGATATGTCAGGGTGTAGAAACCTCAAGGAGTTTCCGAATGTTCCTGAAAACATTGTAGAGTTGGATTTGAGCAAGACAGGGATAAAGGACATTCCTCCAAGGATTGAAGATCTTTTCCGTCTGCGTACACTATATATGTATGGATGCAAGAGGTTGAATAATATATCTCCAAACATTTCTAAGTTGGAGAATCTTGAATTTCTTGGTCTGAGTATATCTGGCATTCATGGGGATGATGACGATGATGCTAAGGTTAATGAGATTGATAATGAAGGTGGTGCTGGTAAAGAGGATGGTGAAAGTGGTGATGGTGATGCTGATGATGTTGGCTTTTTTTATGCGGTTATCAAGTGGTTAGCTGATGATTATGATGATGGTGATAGTGATGATAGTGATGATGATGATAGTTCATTGAGGCACAGTTGGATATTACGGTCAGACTTTAACGTTCACTACATTTTACCGATATGTCTACCCAAGAAGGGTCTTACATCTCCAATATCAATATCTTTGGAAAGTGATGGTCTCAAGACTATTCCAGATTGCATCAGCCGTCTCTCTGGCCTAACTAAACTTGACATCAGAGAATGTAGAAGGATCGTAGCACTTCCACAGCTTTCGAGTTCCCTTTTATCTCTTGATGCACAAGACTGTGAATCTTTGAAGAGAATAGACTGCCCTTTTCAAAATCCAAATATTTGTCTAAATTTTGGTAACTGCATCAACCTGAATCAAGAAGCAAGAGAGCTCATCCAGGCATCATCTTGCAAGTATGCGGTTTTACCGGGTGTAGAAGTCCCTGCACACCTCATTCACCGAGCTTCTTCAGGTTCTCTAACTATCAATTTAACTCCAAGGCCTCTACCTTCACACTTCACATTTAAAGCTTGCTTTTTGCTGTCAAAATGCAATATTAGTCTCGAGGAATTCATTAATGATCCCCATAAAGATTATAGTCCATTCATGTGTGTGTCTTGTCGCGTCAGGGGTAAACAAAATGGCTTCATTGTTCAGTATGGATCAAAACAGCTCCAAATGCCAGCTGTATTCGGAGATATAGAGAATATATTCATATTTGAAGATTCATTTTCTCTAAACCAGGATTGTCCTGAAGCCAAAGAAGCGACTTTCAGTGAGCTTGTGTTTGAGTTTGTAGTCCATGATGAAAGGTGGAAAGTGAAAGGCTGCAGTGTACAGCTTTTGAAGGTTGCTCATGGTATTCTTGATGGAAAAGAAACTGAAGATGAAGAATGTATGCAAATAAACACAGAGACAAACAATGAATCTGAAGAAGGAGAAGGATCTGGAGGGGATGATGATGCAGAAACGAGGACAAGGGAACAGTTATTGAAAATATGCGTTTTCGTTATTGAAATTTTGAGACGAAGTCATGTTCTCTCTAAACTCCCGAAACGAAAAAGAAGAAACCATTGTTGATACATGTGTGGAAGATGATTCCCAGGTAATAATCTCACTGCTGGCTATATTAGATTTTCCCTTTATTCTGTACAGTAATTTGGATTGTTTTGCACTTCAACAGAAACAAAAGGCGTATGATTTATAAATCTTGTAGCGGCATAGAAATCCTAATTGCATTATCAATGTCATGGTGTGACGTTATCAAACATGGCATGATATAAATTCTAACAATATAGTTGTCTCAAATGTATTGTCTTTTTTTTTTTCACATTAACCAATACAAGTTTTGAAGCTTGCACCTTTAATGATAACTTTGTAAGGATTTTATATTACGCTAGTGAAGAATTTTCATTCTGTCATGGAAAAAAATATAAAAATTCCTTCTGTCATAGTTTTCAGACATTTGAAGATCATTTTTATCCTACACAGTGAGATTTGGTCTTCGTCCAAGGTAATAAAAAATCACTTTTATCCTACACACTGGTTAACTAAACAGAAAAAATATCTTAGGCAAAACCACTTGTGACGAAACTTATTTTGCATGTCGTGGTTTTGGGTTTGGGGCAATTACAGACTTTCGCCTAGGCCTGGGCGTTCGGGTACCCATTCAGGTTCGGGTCGAGTCTATTCGGGTTTCGGGTTTTCAGGTTTGAAGATTTAGGACCTATTCGGATATTTTAGAATTTCGGTTCGGGTTCGGGTTCGGTTCGGTTCTATTCGGGTTCAGGTCGGGTATCCAAAAATTTATAAAAATAAAATAAAAATTAGTTAAAATTAAATTTAAATCATTTAAATTTGAAAATATAGCTAAAAATTTCATATATTCTATTTATTTTTGATATTTTAGTTATTTTTGTCTAAAAATAATTCATATACTTAGATTTATAATTATAATTTACGATAAATAAGCTATATCAAGTCTAAATATTATTGATATTTTAGGTATATAATTGTGTTTCGGTTATTTCGGGTACCCATTCGATTCCCGGTTCGGGTCGGGTTCGGGTTTTCGGATATTGAAATTTAGGACCCATTCGGGTATTTTACAAATTTTGGTTCGGGTTTGGTTCTACTTTTTTCGGTTCGGATTTGGGTCGGTTTTTCGGGTTCGGGTTTTATGCACAGGCATAGTTTCGCCCAAAAACCTGTTGATAATCTAAAAATAAATAAAATAAATACTAGTTTTATTCATTGTTAACTGGTAAAAGAACTATTGGCCCAACAGTCTGTTGGGTATTGAAACCGAAGTGGGTTTAGATGGCATCCGAACCAAATGATTTAGTGGAATTCTGAGCCAAAAATTCTTACTTGATTTTGTCGCATAGCCACTACAATATGCGAACGGTAGAGGCAGAAGCGGTCCAAATCTCTCTGTTGTATAATCAAAGCAAATTATGTAGTCGGCAAGTGCGTTCCAACCATACGAGTTCCTTCTCGAAGCACACCATTAAGGGCCTGTTTGTTTTTATATCTGGATGCTTCATCTATATCTAGCATCTAGATACAATTTTCAGATGTAATATCTAGATATTGTTCTTTTTTAAGCTAGCATTTACATCTAGATACAGCATTTAAATGCAATATTGTTTGTTTTTGAATCTATAAAAAAATCTGAATGCAAAATATCATTTATGACAAAATATATGTTTCAATTAATTTTTATTTATTTATAGCTAAAAGTAAATAAAAAACCTTTTAAAATATAAATATAAATTTAGATAAATGGGGGAAAACAAGAATTTATGGTCTTTGGCAGAAAACTTGGATTTGCGGTTTTGGCGGGAAAACACGAATTTACGATTTTGGCGAGAAAACTCGGATTTGCGGTTTTGGCAGAAAAACTCGGATTTGCGGTTTTGTTGGGAAAACTAAGATTTGCAATTTTGGCGGGAAAACTCGGATTTGCGATTTTGGCGGGAAAACGCGGATTTGCGGTTTTGGCGGGAAANATTTGCGGTTTTGGTGGGAAAACCGCAAATCCACATTTTCCCGCCAAAACCGCAAAACCAAAAAATCCGTGTTTTCTCGCCAAAACCACAAATCCGAGTTTTCCCGCCAAAACCGTAAATCCGCGTTTTCCCGCTAAGACCGCAAAACCAAAAATCCGCGTTTCCCGCCAAAACCGCAAATCCGAGTTTTTCCGCCAAAACCGCACATCCGTGTTTTTTCGCCAAAACCGCAAATCCGAATTTTTCCGCCAAAACCGCAAATCCGAATCTTTTTGCCAAAACCGCAAATCCACGTTTTCCCACCAAAACCGCAAATTCGCGTTTTCTCGCCAAAACTGCAAATTCGCGTTTTCCCGCTAAAACCGCAAATCCGTGTTTTCGTGCCAAAACCGCAAATTTGCGTTTTCCCGCCAAAACTGCAAATTTGTATTTTCCCGCTAAAACCGCAAATCCGTGTTTTCCTGCCAAAACCGCAAATCCGAGTTTTCCCTCCAAAACCGCAAATCCATATTTTTAATGATAACTACAAAATATTAGTTAATAAAAATAATAAATATATATTTAATAAAAATATTTTATTAGTCTTTTTGGTTTTTGAGATGCAAATGCAATATCCAAACTCTACTTTTTTTCAACATCTCAAATATCCAGATTTTGCATCTAGATACAATATCTAGATATCAATTTTAATATGGAAAAACGAACAATATCCAGATACCTGCAGCCAGATATTGCATCTGGCTAAAGAAACAAACAGACCCTAAGTGTTTCCCTTGAGATAAACGCCAATGCCGGTATGGAGTGACATCAAGAGTCGTCCCTAAATCAGAGTCAAAATCATATATTTCATACCATAAAAGTTCATTGTCATGTTCAAATACGCAAGCATCTATAAACCTCAAGAATTTGTGGCTACGACATGTTTGCTTATGACCCTACCGGAGAGCCTAATTGAAAAAGTCCTTCCCTAGTTCTCAGGGTTGTGCTTTGGAATCCATATTGGGGACAAACAAGATAGATCATAACTTGTTCGTTAAGGCAAGTAAGTTTACCTTAATATCGATGGATCAACATCGTTGTTAACCAAGACTCTAGCTCATTAAGTAAAGATGGTAATCCATCATCACCATGATATGAGACTTCCCTTTCTTTGTTGCGGCAGATGCTTTATCAAAGTGCATCTTTGTGAATGTAGAGATCCGACTTTCCAATAAAGTATATTCCACTCTCTGCAAGTTAATCCCACTGCTCTCATAGATTTTAAGGGAATCCTAAAGACAATCTTCTCCGCCAAAGACTTATGAAACAGGATGTTGCCATTGTGCGGAAACAACAAGTATCTGATTCTCTTTGGTTTTTCAGAAACCCGTCTTGATATTGTCACTCTCATCTATTCTAGTCCTGCTTTCTTATGAACCAATTTTTGAGGCTGTAGAATAACCGCACCAAATGGTCGATTTTTGTATTGTCTATAAGTGATTGTAAGCAGAGTTTGGTTATTCTTTCTTTTCATTTAATTTTAATTTCAATGAACTGGTCTGTTTTAACATAATTATAAACAAGTATTAAACAGGCTTCAACAGACATCAATAAATTAGACTCATCCGGAAACATCCTAAGAGCATCTTCATCGTCAGTAAGTTATTCACTTGGGTATCTCACTTATTTATATATATATTTATGGAAAATTAGGTTATACATTTCTCTATTGTATTATAATTAACTACTTAATATGCGTGATTGCAAATTAGTAATCTAATAGAATATTCTGAAGATGTAAAATTACTTTTCTATCCTTATATCATTGTAAATAGTTAACTATTTTAAAAATAAAATAAGTAACTATATGTAGAAAATAGTTAACTATGTTTCAAAATAAATAATTATGATATTATATTATAAACTATGTTTCACTACACATAATTAACTACAATAAACTTTAGTGTACTATATTAACAAATCTAGTGAACTACATTGAACTGTATCTACAAACTATAAAACTATTCAAAAATACGATAGTAAACTATATCAAACACACATTTTAAAGCTATATCAATCATACATTGTAATATAATTCACTAACTTAACTATATAGTTCATTAACTTAACTATAAAATTCACTAAGTTAACTACACAAGTTAACTATATCGACCATCCTACTATATTGATCTATAGTGAACTTGAGGGTATATTAGTCATATCTTCTATCATTTTGTTATTGACCTAAATTTGCATTCATATATGCTATTTTTTTAATTTACATATTCAAGTGTATTATCCACCTAACTAACCCTATTTTATTAAATTTATTTATATTATTAAATTTTAAAATAGTTACAAAAAGTAAACCATAACAAAACATGTGTCATATGAGTTTCTAAAGAGGTTCTGAAAGTATCTTAAATGAGATACCTTTTGAGATATTACCGATGAGCATGTTTTTAGGTAGAAATGTTAATATGTGTTAAATCTCCTAGACCAAATTTAACCTACAGAAAAAACTTAACCCACAAAACCCATACATTTTGTTATTGATGGGTAATCCCAATGTATAGTTTTAATGGGATTTTGGTTACCTATGGTACACATATTTAAGTTTCCACGTTCACTAAACAAATTACTAGCAACAAAAGAAATATTAAGTAATTCAACAAAAAAGTTTTGAGATCAATTGCGGTTTTTTGTGGAAAATGAAATTTTGCGATTTTGGTGAAAAAACGAAATTTTGTGGTTTGGCAGGAAAATTATTTTGCGGTTTTGGCGGAAAAACAAAATTTTCCAACTTTGACTAGAAAATGAGATTTTTCAATTTTGATTGGAGACAAGATTTTGCAGTTTGGTGAAAAACGAGATTTTTTTTGTTTTGACGGAAAAACGAGATTTTGTTGTTTTGACGGAAAAATAAGATTTTGTTGTTTTGACGGAAAAACAAGATTTTGTTGTTTTGACAGAAAAACAAGATTTTTTATGTTTTAGCGGAAAAATGCGATTTTGCGATTTTGGCAGAAAAATGTGATTTTTGCGGTTTTGGAGGAAAAACAAGATTGTGGAGCTTTGGCGGAAAAACAATATTTTGCGGTTTTGTGGGAAAAAATAAAAAAATGACATGTGGCAGCTGACTTATTATAGTTGATGTAATAAAATGAATGATTGAAATTAATCAGGTTGAAATAGGCCTTTTAAATTTTTTGATAGGTTAATTTATAAAAAAAAATACCCGCCGAATACACTTTATCCATTGATTAAAACCCGAATAAAACAGTTATAATTAAACTAAAACTCATTCTAAGCCTATATTTTTATCCATAAATCATGGACTTAGATGCCCATATGAGTTTAAACCCAATTTAACATCCCTGCTTTTAGAAATAATTTTTTTTTTTCAACTGATGCTCTTAGAAATAGTTCCATGAAGCCTTACAAAAACGTTGAACATTGTCTCTCCACAGGGATGTTCCCAACACGCAAATAGTTCTTCCAAAAGTATCAATGAGTTAAAAAAGCTGCTGTACACAGCATGTAATAGTTTTCCTTCGGACTAAGATTATATTAATAATCTTAACTCTAAGCTAACAAAAGAATATACGTTTGAGGAAGAGTATTAGAGAACAAATAGTCTATCCATCTCCAAGAATGCAATCGAAATATAAGTTATTTTCATATAAAAACTAGGGTGAGTTTGTTAACTAACCTAAGAGACCAAGTCAATTGGTAGAATTGAACACCTTTTAAATTTAATTTGCAAAATATTTTTATGACCATTTTGCCCTTTTTACGTTGAAAGCTAACCTTCTCGGACACTACATCAATGTTTCGATATACAATAACATATGTGACATATATTACCAGAAATACTACATGGTAAACATGATTTTAATCCATTAATATTTGAAACGCAGATAAAATGTAACAACATTCAATATTTAGCTTAATTTTAGTATAACAAAAGATAGAATCCATAACACCAAAATCTAAACCCTAAATCCTAAACCAAAAACTAAACCCTAAATCCAAGGATTAGTGAACACAACTTTATTCTAAACCTTAAATCCTATACCCTAACCCCTAAACAAAAAACTAAACCCTAAATTCAAGTATTAGTGAACCCAACTGTATTCTAACCCTAAACCCTATACCCTAAACCCAAACCAAAATTAAACCCTAGATCCAAGGATTAGTGAACTCAATTGTATTCTAAACTTTAAACCTATTACCCTAACCCCTAAACAAAAAACTAAACCCTAAATTCAAGTATTAGTGAACCCAACTGTATTCTAACCCTAAACCCTAAACCAAAAACTAAACCCTAGATCCAAGGATTGGTGAACCCAACTGTATTCTAACTCTAAACCTAAACCAAAAACTAAACCATAGATTCAAGGATTGGTGAACCCAACTGTATTCTAAACCCTAAACCAAAAACTAAACCATAGATCCAAGGATTGGTGAACCCAACTGTATTCTAAACCTTAAACTCTAAACCAAAAACTAAACCCTAAACTAAAAGCTAACTCTAGATCCAAGGATTAGTGAATCTAACTGTATTCTAATGAAATTAAATATAATTGAATATTTGCATAATAGTAACCTTTCAAATGTTAATATAAAATTTCAGATGTTGATTAAACTCCTATATGTTGACGTAAATGTCAAAATATAAGACCTGTAAAATTACTGTTCATCTTCTTCATTTGAGCAACTGAAATTTTTTCTCATATTATCATATTTTCTGTTACGGCATATATAATGCGACCACCGACGAATAATAACTATAACCCCGATTCAGCGAAGAGAAAGTAAGAGGAGCATGACGGAAAGTGATTTCGGAACGTAACAGAGCACGAGGAGCATGACGGAAAGTGAGTGAGAGGAGCATGATGGAAAACAAAATGTATTTACACAGTTATGGAAGATGAACAGTTATGAAAATGTCATTGCTTTTAATACTGAGGGTTAAAAAGTAATCAACCATACAAAAAAACTAAAATATTATGTTGTTTTCAAAAGAGGTTTCCGAGCAAATTTCATGTGAGTCAAAGGTTATTACACCAACTTACTCTAAAAACTATCAATGGACATGTTCTTAGTGGAAAGTGACGTCATACAAGTGTTATAAAGTCAACATTGTTGAATTTACTTTGCAGACAGAAAGTATCAATTATTAATCTTCCTCTCCATTAGTAAATTGTAAGTCAAGTCAACTTTTCATGTATTATTCTCTTTGGCCCTTTCGTGTGGTTATCACCCCTTACTTCACTGGTGCTATTCTTCAATTTCATCATGCTCCCACTCATGGCTTCTTCTTCTTCCTCTCTGTCTCACACTTGGTTATACCAAGTCTTCCCAAGCTTCTGCGGAGATGTCCGCAAAGGCTTTCTCAGTCATTTTCTAAAAGAGCTCAGAAGCAAGGGAATCACGCCGTTTATTGATAACGAGATAAAGCGAGGTGGATCAATCGGTCCTGAGCTAGTACTGGCGATCAGAGAATCAAGGGTTGCCATTGTCTTGCTCTCGACTAACTACGCTTCTTCAAGCTGGTGTTTGGATGAACTAGTGGAGATCATGAAGTGCAAGGAGGAGAATCAACAAACAGTGATGACTACTTTCTATGACGTGGATCCATCTGACGTGAGGAAGCAGACCGGAGATTTCGGACAAGCCTTTGAGAAAACATGTGTCGGAAAAAGAAAACAGGTGAAAGAGAGATGGAGTCGAGCTCTCAAGGATGTCGCCAATATAGCTGGTTATCACTCTAGCAACTGGTTCGTTCATTTTTACTTCCACTTTCATATATATATATATATATTTTGTGATGACAGTTTAATTGGAGGCTTCTTTCTCTTTTATTTTTTTTACTAGATTAGGACCTGATACGCGGATGTAAAAATGTATTTAAAATTTAAACTGATAATCCGCATAACATATTTATAATAGATTTATGTTCAAATTTGCGTTAAATTATTCAAAAGCTATGTTTTCTATATTTATTTTAGATTTTAAAAGTATATTTTATAACATGTTTTCTTTTCTTTCTTTATCGACAAAAAATGAATATAATGTTTCTTTTATTTAATTAGAAAAGGTAAAATTATTACATGTCAATGATCTTATAAATTATGAAAAAGCTAAGTTTTTTATATAGACATTATAAATATTTACATGATTTTTGAAAATTAATAATATTTTTTCTTAATTTTTCTTTTTGTTGATTATATTTTTTCTTTTGAAAGACTTAAAGTCCTTTTCTTTTTTTAAATATTAATAAACATTTATCCTTAGTTATCTTTAAAACTAACTGAACATGAATATCATTGTATACTTTCCTTTTCAATTTAGAGATTTCATTATGTTTATTTTTTTTTAGTTTTCTTTTAAATTAATTGCACAATGAATAGTTTTCTATGTTTTCATTTTGCTTCAGAATTCAAATTTTTTTCTTTTTGTAATTCTGTTTTTTCCTTCAGATTTTGTTTCCTAAAATATGATATTAATCTTTTTCTCTATTTCACACATGTTAAAATAATTCAATTATTACTTCACTTTTTTTCCTTTTCTGATTCTTTTTATTTAGAAAAAGTAATTATTAGACATTTATAAAAGTAATAATTAGTGATTATTTTCAACTTGGAAATCCCTGAAATTCGGCTACAATTTATATTAAAAAAAACTGATTATAATTTTCCTAATTTATTAAAATCATTTTTTCTTTATTGACAAAAACTGATTATAAATTTTCTTTTATTTAATTAGCAATCTAAAATTATTACATGTCAAAATTGGATTGACTCACTCAACATATTTTATGATCTTGTAAATTATGAAAAAAAACTAAGTTCTTTATATAGACACAATAAATATTTGCAAGCTTTTTAAAAAGTATTATTTTTTCTTAAATTTTCTTTTATATTGATTATATTTCTTTTTTTTTTTGTTGAAAGGCTTAAAATCCTTTTCTTTTTAAATAAAATATTAATAATTTTATTTCTTTAGTTTTCTTTGTATAATAAGATATTTTGTATAGTTCCTTTTTAATTTAGAGATTTCATTATGTCTATTTCTTTTAGTTTTTAAAAAATCGCACAATGAATATCTTTCTATGTTTTCTTTTTTTGCTTTAGAATTGAAATTCTTTTTTTCTATAACTCTTTTTTGGTTTAGAATATTTTTCCTGAAATATAATATTAATCTTTTCTTCTATTTAACACATGTCAAAATCCTAAAATAAGAAAATGTCATATCGCATACTCTTGTTAATTACTAATTTTGAAAACCATATTTTATATAATAAGAATTTATGTTTTGGTCAGGAACAATGAAGCTGACTTGATCAACAAGATTGCCTTAGATATTATGGGTGTGTTGGACTTTACCCCATCAAGGGATTTTGATGAATTTATTGGCTTAGGAGCTCGTATCACGGAGATCAATTCGTTGTTAGACCTACAATCTGATGAGGTTAAGATGATAGGGATTTTGGGTCCTGCTGGGATTGGTAAGACGACCACTGTTAGAGTTTTATATGACCAACTCTCATGTCGTTTTCCATTCAGCGCCTTTATGGAGAATATCAAAGGAAGTTATGCCAGGCCTTGTTATGATGACTATCAGTTGAAGTTGTGTTTGCAGAAGCAGTTACTCTCTCAAATTGTCAATCAAACCCATATTGAGGTTTGTCACTTAGGAGTGGCTCCACAAAAGCTGAGAGACAAAAAAGTGTTACTTGTTCTTGATGATGTGGATTGCTTGTGGCAACTGAATGCAGTGGCCAACCAGCCTGGATGGTTTGGTCGGGGAAGTAGAATTATCATTACAACGGAAGATAGAAAAGTTTTCAAAGCGCATGGGATCAATCATATTTACCAGATGAAGTTTCCAACTAAAGTTGAGTCTCTTCAAATCTTCTGCTCATATGCATTTGGTCAAAATTTCCCCAATGATGGTTTTGAAGCGCTTGCTCACGAAGTTACTAGACTTGCTGGTGATCTTCCTCTAGGCCTGAGAGTCATGGGATCGTATCTACGAGGAATGTCCATGGAAGAATGGAAAGAGGCACTGCCAAGGCTCAGGTCTAGCCTTGACAGGGAAATTGAATCAACTTTAAGATTCAGCTATGATGCCTTAAGTGATAAAGATAAAACTCTTTTTCTGTTTATTGCGTGTTGCTTTGGTCTTTTCCGGACTGATCACCTTAAGAGTGTTCTTGCAAAAAACGGTTTGGAGGTCAACCATGGGATTCAAGTCTTAGCTCATAAATCTCTTATATCAGTAGAAGGTGAATTCCTAAAAATGCATCTTTTATTGCAACAATTGGGTAGAGATATTGTGTACAAACAGTCTCTTGCCGAGCCTGGAAAGCGACAGTTCTTGATGGATAGCACAGAGATTTGTGATTTATTTAAGGAAAATAATGTAAGTTTTTTTCTTTTTCTTTTCCTCACATAGTCTTGTGGATCATATCCTTGGTTTTAAGTTGAGACTTTGTTCTTTTTGAATCAGGGTACTGGAAATGTTCTTGGCATAGTTTTCAGACCTCCATATACAAAGGAAATCCAAATAAGTGAAAAGGCTTTTGAAGGGATGAATAATCTCCAGTGTTTACGAGTGTACTCTAACAATTTATGCTTACCCAAAGGCCTCAATTGTTTTCCCAACAAACTCAGATTATTAGAATGGGATTATTTTCCAATGAGATTTTGGCCTTCTGAGTTCTCTGGCGAGTTTCTTGTCCAACTTATCATGCAAAAAAGCAAACTTGAGAAGCTTTGGGATGGAATCAAAGTAAGGAGTGTGCACTTTTTTTTTTTGTATTGTATTATTCATAAAATATGTACGATTAGTCATTTCTCTGAAACATACCAAACATGTTCTCTTTTTTTTTTGTATAGCCACTCCAATGTCTCAAGGTGATGCATTTGAGTGACTCCAACGATCTTAGAGTGATTCCAGATCTCTCAAAAGCCACTAATCTGGAGGAATTAAATCTCAATAACTGCTCAAGTTTTCTAGAGCTCACCAATACTATTGGAAATGCTACTAAGCTTAAGAGATTGAAGCTTCGCCGTTGTGTCCTCTTGAAGGAACTCCCCACTTCTATAGCTAAGTTGGTTAATCTTGAAGAATTGGATCTCAGTTATTGTGCTAGTTTGGTGGCACTCCCCTCCTCTACCAACATCAACCTGAAATCTCTCTCCAAAGTTTCTCTTGCGGGATGTACACGTTTGAAAACGTTTCCAGATATTTCAACAAGCATCAAGACACTCAATTTGAGCGATACTGGGATTGAGGAAGTCCCCTCATCAATCAGCTCTTGGTCTTGTCTTTCAAGATTGAATATGCCAGGGTGTAGAAATCTTAAGGAGTTTCCAAATGTTCCTGACAGCATTGAAGAGTTGGAGTTGAGCAAGACTGGGATAAAGGACATTCCTCCAAGGATTGAGAATCTTTTCCGTCTGTGTCAACTACTAATGTATGGATGCAAGAGCTTGAACAATATATCTCCAAACATCTCTAAGTTGGAGAATCTTGAAGTTCTTGCTCTTAGTATATCTCCCATTGATGGGGATGATGATGATGGTGTTGGTAGAGAGGATGACAAAAGTGGTGATGCTGATTCTGATGATGTTGATGGCTTTTTTAATGCAGTGATCGAGTGGTTACCTCATGATAATGGTTCATTGAGGCGCAGTTGGACATTACGGTCAGACTTTAACATTTTACCGATATGTCTACCTGAGAAGGCTCCTACATCTCTAATATCATTACGTTTCGAAAAAGGTGACGGTCTCAAGACTATTCCAGATTGCATCAGTCGTCTCTCCGGCCTAACTAAGCTTGACATCAGAGAATGTAGAAAGCTCGTAGCACTTCCTCAGCTTCCAGGTTCCCTTTTATTTCTTAATGCAGAGAACTGTGAATCTTTGAAGAGAATAAACTGCTCTTTTCAAAATCCAGAGATTCGTCTAAATTTTGCTAACTGCATCAACCTGAATCAAGAAGCAAGAGAACTCATCCAGACATCATCTTGCAAGTATGTGCTCTTACCGGGTGTAGAAGTCCCTACACACCTCACTCACCGAGCTACTTCAGGTTCCCTGACTATCAGTTTGACTCCAAGGCCTCTTCCTTCACTCTTCACATTTCAAGCTTGCATTTTGCTCTCAAAAAGAAATAATAATCTGGAGGATCACATTGATGATGATGATGAAGAGGATGTTAGTTCATTGATGCGGGTGTCTTGTCGCGTCAGGGGTAAACAAAATGGCCACATTTTTCAATATGGATCAAAACAGCTCGAAATGCCAGCTATACTCAGAGATACAGAGCATATATACATATTTGAAGATTCTTTCTCTCTAAACAAGGATTGTCCTGAAGCCAAAGAAACCACTTTCAGTGAGCTTGTGTTTAAGTTCGTAGTCCATGATGAAACATGGAAAGTGAACGGCTGCGGTTTACAAGTTTTGAAGGTCGCTCATGGTATGCTTGAAGGGAAAGAAACTAAATATGAAGATTGCATGGACATAAACACAGAGACAAACAATGAAACTGAAGAAGGAGATGGATCTCGAGAGGATGATGATGCAGAAACGAGGAGAAGGAAACAGTTATTGAAAATATGCGTTTTCGTTATTGAAATTTTGAGGCGAAGTCATGTTCTCTCTAAACTTCCCAAACGAAAAAGCAAAAACCATTCTTGGTACATGTGTAGAAGATGACTCTCATGTAAGAATCTCACTTCTGGTCTATGTTTGATTTTTCCTTAGTTCGTACAGTTTGGATTATTTACTCTACAACAGAAAAAAAGCTTATGAGTTATGAATCTTGTAGCATTATAGAAGTCTTAATTGCGTTGAATAACTATCAGTGTCATGGTGTGATGTTATCAAATATGGCGTGGGATAAATTCTATATTATCATCTTCTTGAGTCATTGACCAAGCTTTTGTCTACAACGTGCAAGTGGATGAAGTGCATAGAACGAATGATAAGCCTCTGGAATGACTTTTAAGAGGATATCTTGAGGCTATGGAAAGGTTGGGCAACGTATTCCAAGTGCCATGAGTACCTCTGCCAAGGGGAATAGCCTCACAGCAGAAGAAGAATAAGTTGGATTGTTCTTGGATTTCATTATTCTGTTCTTCTAGTTGAATTTGTAAAATGAGACTAATAGAGATGCTCATATTTCTTGATTGGCACTGCACTTGGAACATGTGCCCAACAGCTTGTGTCCGCAAGTTCCACTTGTCTGACATATCCATCCTTCTGTGCAGTCCAACGATGTTTACTGTCTTGCGGTTCCTCCTTTTCACCTCGTCAATAAAGAAACTCCGGTAACTCCACGACACCTTTTTGGCCTCAATCTTAGTCAAACAAACATGAATATACCTCGTTATGCTTGTGTAAAGCCCCAATCTTCCTTTCTTTGACAGAAGATAGAGTCACAAGTCTATCCAAATATCCAAACAGCAGAGGCGGAAGCTAACAGATTATGTATCCTTGCGTCCGTGAGTTACTTTGTTGGAGTGGGACTTGCGTCCGTAACCCGAGCCGAACCGATCCGAAGATTAGAAATATTGGAGTGGGACTTATGAATCTGATACCAAAAACTGGACCCCGAACCCGAGCGTGTACTCTAGGATGTTATCATGGACAAGCCCGGCCCGAAATACTGTTTTTAGCTGATCCCATGAGCAACATACCGAAAGACAGTGATCTCTACCGTACAAAACTGAAAGAAGCTCAACGCAGATTTGAGATGTAAGTCGGATTCTCAAAAACCCTCTTACGTAACAAAGAGAAACTTACATAACTTTCGTTGATGTTCATGTGCTTGTGTTTACTTCAACTTCCAGCTTGGTTGAGCTTGAGAAGAAACTCACTCCGCATTTTTCAAGGCCTCGGATAGCGCACAGATGAACGTATCTACCTAAGTGAGTGTAAAGTAAATCAGAAGCTGTTGAAATATTTCTTTCTATCAGATCACAACGAGGAAGCTACCTGTCTTCTCGATACTCTTTCTAGTAATGAAATTTCCTCTTTGATGCAAGTTCTAGGACTGGGCGTTTATATCATTCCGCAAGCTGCAGAGTGTATTGCTCGGATAGTGGAAAGATCAAACGGTGCAGTGATATTTATCTTTCAACAGATGCTGCAGAAAACGAAACAAGTCCGCTTGAGTCACTTGTTGTGGTAGATGGTAAAATTGTGCCTCTTGTCAAACGTCCACAGCGTAATTCAGCTGAGAAGTGGGACACATTGTTGTAACGGCATGGTTATAGAGGATGACTCTCAGGTACGAACCTCACTTCTTCTCCTTCTTGGACCTTTTTACAATTTGTCTATGGTTAAAAGCAGATCACTTAAACCTCTTGAAATGCTGTTTGCTTTTTGCCTTTGTTCTGTGGTGTTTGCATTTGGTTGCTCACTCACTCTTCAACTGAAATATTATAGCAGAGTAGAAATGCTAATTGCAATCATTATAAATATCATCCTGATGTATCGAACTTTGCATGTTATCATCTTCATGAGTCATAGACCAGACTTTTCTTTTGTGTAAATGTGTAGGTGGATGCAATGCTGGATAAAACGATAGGTGCCATGTCCAGCGTCTTCATTGGAGCCTCTGGATCGACTTTCACAGAGGATATCTTGAGGAGGCTAAGATGAGTACTTATGTCGAGGGGAAGAACCAAACTTTATAGCAGAAGATGAATAAGTCATCAACATTCTTTTCTTCTTCTAGTTGAATTGTATAGTGTAATGTAATTATAGGAATCCAATTTTGGATACTTTTCCAAATCCATTAGTTTCGCCACTCATGAACTGTGATGGTGTGGAGGTGACACAATGTGAATCAATCAGAAGATATTTTTGGCTTCATATGTATTATTGGCTTTTTGTTTTCTTTAAGCAATTAAAGTTTTGAAGTTTGCTCCTTTAACGATATTTTTATTGTAAAATTGCTTATTTTTTCTCAAGCTTTTCTTTTTCTTTCCTCACTGCTTTTACTATTGGAGAATCTTAATCTATCTTGTTTTCAGACACTACACGTGAAATGTTAAGCTCCTCGTCCAAGGTAATAAAAATCACCTATCCTTGTTATCTACACTACACGGAAGTGACTTTAGACTGAATCTGAACCAAATGATCTTACTCTTCCTCGAAATCTGTACTAAATTTTTTAACATGGTATCCTTAAATTAGACCAGTCTAAATTTTTCAATTTTTTTTCAATTTTTAGTAATTTTTTAATTTTAAAATTCTAATAAGAGATAATTTTCATTTTTTACTAATACAAAGTATTTCAATTAATATAAAAATAATTATTTTATACATGTTACAAATATTTTATAATTTACCAATCATGTTTTATCTAAAAATATCTACATCAAAAAACTTACAGTTACAGCCAATATAACTACATTAAAAATATTTGCTAAAAAAGCTACAGCAAAAAAGTTACAGCTACAATCAATGTACTTATAGCATAAATACTACAGCAAAAAAATTATAGCTAAAGACGAACCAATCATCCATTAAAACTAATCAAAGGAAAACTGAATCTACCATAAATGGCTTGCGCCTTGTTCGGCAAGCTCTATGCATAATGCACATATCGAAACTATTCTAACTTGCTGTGGTTTTTCCTTTGGTCTCCTTTAGGTTGCTTCATTTGCACTAAACTTGAAACATAAGAAGAGAACACATGCGCCCTATACAGCTTTCTTAAGGTATCCAACCTCAGATTGTAATCAGATATTACTTCCGCACATGCCAATTACTGAGGGACTTTTTCAGTCATGCTCTTCGATACGAGGAAAAGAAATCTTGTCGTAGCTACAAATTCTTGAAGTTTATAAATGTTTGCTTAATTAGAGCCGGAAACAAACTTTTATGGTATGATATGATACTGCGATTAAGGAAGTCCCTTCATCAATCAGCTCTTGGTCTTGTCTTACAAGATTAATTATGTATGGATGCAAGAGGTTGAACAATATATCTCCAAACATTGCTAAGTTGGAGAATCTTGAATTTCTTGGTCTGAGTATATCTGGCATTTATGGGGATGATGATGATGATGATGATGTTGATGGATTTTTTAATGCAGTAATCGAGTGGTTACCACATGATAATGATGATGATGATTCATTGAGGCGCAGTTGGATATTACAGTCAGACTTTAAGATTCACAACATTTTACTGATATGTCTACCTGAGAAGGCTCTCACATCTCTAATATCATTACATTTCAAAGAAAGTGATGGTCTCAAGACTATTCCAGATTGCATCAGCCGTCTCTCCCGCCTAACTAAGCTTGTTATCAGAGGATGTAGAAAGCTCATAACACTTCCACAGCTTCCTGGATCCCTTTTATCTCTGAATGCAGAAAATTGTGAATCTTTGAAGAGAATAGACTGCTCTTTTCAGAATCCAGAGATTTGTCTAAATTTTGCTAACTGCATCAACCTGAATCAAGAAGCGAGAGAGCTCATCCAGACATCATCTTGCAAGTACGCCCTCTTACCGGGTGTAGAAGTTCCTGCACGCCTCACTCACCGAGCTACTTCAGGTTCCCTGACTATCAGTTTGACTCCAAGGCCTCTTCCTTCACTCTTCACATTTAAAGCTTGCATTTTGCTATCAAAACGCAATACTAATCTCGACGATCACATTGATGATGATGATGAAGAAGAGGATGTTAATTCATTGATATTTGTGTCGTGTCGCGTCAGGGGTAAACAGAATGGCCTCATTGTTCAATATGGATCAAAACAGCTCGAAATGCCAGCTGTACGCGGAGATACAGAGCATATATACATATTTGAAGATTCTTTTTCTCCGAATGAGGATTGTCCTGAATCCAAAGAAGCCACATTCAGTGAGCTTGTGTTTAAGTTCATAGTCCATGATGAAACCTGGAAAGTGAACGGCTGCGGTGTACAACTTTTGAAGGTCACTCACGGAAAAGAAACGAGGAGAAGGAAATCGAGACGAAGTCACCTTTGTATAGAAGACTGCTCATAGCTTTTCGCATACTGAAGCCGCAACCAACAAGAAAACTGAAATCGTGCGACACCTGTCTCCACCACAAAATGGGACGCATTGTGTAGAAGATGACTCTCAGGTAAGAATCTCACTGCTGGTCTATGTTTGATTTTTTCCTTAGTTCTGTACAGTTTGCATCTTTTTTTTTTTTTTTTTTGCTCTTCAGCAGAAACAAAAGCTTATGATTTATGAATCTTATAGCAGAACAGAAATCTTAATTGCATTGAATAGTGTATCAATGTCATGGTGTGACGTAATCAAACATGGCATGGGATAAATTCTATATTATCAGCTTCATGAGTCATTGACCAAGCTTTGTTTCTCTGCAATCTGCAAGTGGATGCAGTGCTTGGAAAAAACGAACGATAAGCCTCTGGAATCACTTTAAGGGACGATATCTTGACGCTATGGAGAGACTTGGGAACGTCTTCCATGTACGACGAGTACCTCTGCTGAGGGGAAGAGCCAAATTTCATAGCAGAAGATGAACAAGTAAAGCACTTTTCTTGCGAACTTGGATTGTTCTTGGATTTCATTATTCTGTTCTTCTAGTTCAATTTGTAAAATGAGACTAATGGAGATGCTCTAACCATCTCGTTTAGTTGATTATCATTTAGAGTCTCAATAAACATGGATATACCTCGTTATGCTTATATAAAGCCCCAAGCTTCTCTTCTTTAACACAAGATAGAGTCACAAGTCTTTCTAAATATCCAAGGCAGAGGCAGACTAAGAGATTATGTGATCCTTGCGTCCGTGTGTTCCTTTGTTGCATCTGATGCTTTAACAATGTGCTGTGTGCATCTACGCAAAGGTTTTGAGGTAATGTTCAAAATAAAAAACTTTGATCTACTAAATCCCTTTGAATAGCTCTGATTCCTTGCGGCTAAAGGTAGAGACTCTGTGCTCATAAACCCTAAATAAAGTGGGCCAACCGTGGGCTTCTTAATACACTTGGGCTTTTGATTATGCTGTAAAACCATCAAATAATGACTCGTTAAAGACCACTGTGACTGACACTCGACGAGTGACAGTTTGTAGTAATCTTTTTTTTTTCAATTTTTTCAAAACGTTCCACGGAAAAGTATTTACAAAAATCAAAAATCAAAAATCTGATAAAACTCTGAAGAGAAAATAAATAAATGTCGAATTCGACAAACGAAACCCTAGAAGACGAAAAGGGGCAATTGGATGACAAAATCACCAACGTGAACCAGCGAACGGAGCCGTCACAGGAATGGGAGACAATGGCTCAAGCCTGGGTCACCGCCTTCCCGGACGCCAATGATACGAAATAAACTAGATTCTTATATTGATAAAGCAATCCAACGTTCATCAAACGCCAATTGCATTCACAGAGACGACATCTTCCATATGAAAATGCGAACAATGTGTTTCATCTGGAAAACCCAGAGAAAGGAACAAACAACAAAACAAACGTTTTCAATTTTCTTTGATGATTCTCTGCAACTCGTTTCTTCTCTTCTTTTATTCTTCTTCTTCTTAGTGGGTTAGATTTAGACGAGGCCCAATAATACTTCGCAGCCCAATAACCTTTCCATGTCTATTTTCCTGTATCAGCCAAAGCCGTCGTAAGCGCCGGCGAAGTCGAGACATGGATCGGCTCCAACTTCGACTCCTTACCGGCGGATCTCCGTCACAGGCCTCGCTCCGAGCTCGTGGATCGTCTCCTCTCCATCCAACATTACATGAGACCAACACCATCAGATCACAACGAGGTAAGTACCTCTGTCTTCTCGATACTCTTTTTGAAAAATCCGACATTGAACATGAATCTTGTGTGTTTTGTCTTTTTGTAGCAAAATGTTGAAGAGAACCAAACGGATCAACATCCAGCTCGGTTTCAGAGGACAGATCAGTGGTTACCAGTGTACTCATGGTTAGAGTCTTTGGATAATGGAGAGTTGGTTAAGTCAAAGGATATCTCTGAGTGGCTTGATGCGAATCCTGAGGTTAAAGAAGAGCTCTCTGCAAGGCATTCTCGTTATCATTTGACTCATTATGTCAAGAAATGTCATCTCAAGATTCTTAAGAGGAAGGAGAAGAAGGTAAACCAAGAAAACATACTCTTGCGTTTTCTTGATTTGTT
This sequence comes from Isatis lusitanica, assembly GCA_900406415.1. Taxonomy (NCBI): domain Eukaryota; kingdom Viridiplantae; phylum Streptophyta; class Magnoliopsida; order Brassicales; family Brassicaceae; genus Isatis; species Isatis lusitanica. The sequence continues at coordinate 24,321 of OVBB01000145.1, forward strand.
TGGTCTTACAATTAGATGTTTCTTGAATCAGGGGTTGATCAGGCTAAGCAGAGAAACTGCAATGGAAGTTCATAAAGAGTTTGGCGAGAAACACTATAATGCTACGCTTTCTGGTAATGCAATTTCCTCTTTGATGCAAGTTCTAGGAAGCTGCAGAGTGGAAAAATTCAACAGATGCTGCAGGAAGTGACAAGTCTGCTTCAGTCACTTGTTGTCGTAGATGGGAAAATTATGCCTCTTGTTAAACGTCGACCACGTAACTCAGCTGAGAAGTGGGACGCATTGTTATATTGACATGGTATAGAGGACGACTCTCAGGTAAGAACCTCACTGCTTCTCCTTCTTGGATCTTTCCACAATTTGTGTATGGTCAAAACCAAATCGCTTAAAACCTCTTGAAATGCTGTTCGCTTTTGCCTTGGTTCTGTGGTGTTTGCATTTGGTTGCTCACTCACTCTTCAACTGAAATGAAATATATTTTATAGTAGAGTAAAAAAAAATGTATCAAACTTTGCATGTTATCAACTTCATGAGTCACAGAACGGGCTTGTGCAAATGTGTGCAATGCTGGATAAAACGATATGTGCCATGTCCAGCGTCTTCATTGGAGCCTCGGGATCGACTTTCACAGAGGATATTTTGAGGCTAAGAAAGATTGGGGAAAGTCTTCTATGTGTGATGAGTACTTATGTCGAGGGGAAAAGCCAAACTTCATAGCAGAGGTCATTAGGTCGATTCAGGCTTCATTTTCATTTCCATGATGCTGAATAAAAAATTAGACATAGGTACTCATCGCACATATTTATCTTCTGCTACCAACACGCCAACTTATTTTTTGATGTTTATAAATATATCATATATAAATATTAAAATAAATAAAAGCTTTAAAATAAATCTCTAATTAATTCCCAACAATTCGGCGCTAGACCCGGATCAACCCTTTCGTCGAAATGAGTTATACAAATATCACTTGCGCATTCTTTAACACCGTGTTTTTCAAAAAACTAGTTGACTTTTTGAGTTTTTTCCCTTTCCATCTCCATGATGCTGAATAAAAAATATATAACATTTGGAATAAAGTGGGAAGTGAAGTCATACAAAATTTATAATATATAACATTTGTAACAAGTGGGAAGTAAAATCGAACAAATTTTAATCTTCCTCTCCATGTAAATAGAAAGTCAAATCAACTTTTCGTGTATTACTATCTCTTTGGCCCTTTCGTGTGGTTATCATCCCTTGTTTCCTTGGTTCTGTTCTTCAATCTCATCATGCTCCCACTAATGGCTTCTTCTTCTTCTTCATCTCTGTCTCGTACTTGGATATACCAAGTCTTCCCAAGCTTCTGCGGAGGAGACGTCCGCAGAGACTTTCTCAGTCACGTTCTTAAAGAGCTCAGAAGCAAGGGAATTACGCCATTTATTGATAACGAGATAAAGCGAGGCGAATCAATCGGTCCTGAGCTAGTACTAGCGATCAGAGAATCAAGGGTTGCCATTGTCTTGCTCTCGACTAACTACGCTGCTTCGAGCTGGTGTTTGGATGAGCTAGTGGAGATCATGAAGTGCAAGGACGAGAATCAACAAACAGTGATGACTATTTTCTATGAGGTGGATCCATCTGACGTGAGGAAACAGACCGGAGATTTCGGACATGCCTTTGAGGAAACATGTTTTGGAAAAACAAAAGAGGTGAAAGAGAGATGGAGTCAAGCTCTCAAGGATGTCGCAAATATAGCTGGATACGACTCTCGCAACTGGTTCGTTTACTTTTTCTTCAATTTGCATATTTATTTATTTTCTGTGATGACAGTTTCAATGGAGATTTCGTTCTTTTTTAATTTATTTTTATATATATTTTGGTTAGGGACAATGAAGCTGAGTTGATCAACAAGATTGCCTCAGATGTTATGGATGTGTTGGACTTGACCCCATCAAGGGATTTTGATGACTTTATTGGCTTAGGAGCTCGTGTCACGGAGATCAAGTCGTTGTTAAACCTACAATCTGATGAGGTTAAGATGATAGGTATTTTGGGTCCTGCTGGGATTGGTAAGACGACCACTGCCAGAGTTTTATATGACCAACTCTCACTTGGTTTTGAATTCAGCGCGTTTATGGAGAATATTAAAGGAAGTTATGCGAGGTTTGCTTACGATGATGACTATCAGTTGAAGTTGTGTTTGCAGAAGCAGTTACTTTCTCAAATGGTCAACCAAAGGGATATTGAGGTTCGTCACTTAGGAGTGGCTCAACAAAAGTTGAGAGACAAAAAAGTGTTGCTTGTTCTTGATGAAGTGGATTGCTTGTGGCAACTGAATGCTTTGGCCAACCAGCCTGGATGGTTTGGTCGGGGAAGTACGATTATAATTACAACGGAAGATAGAAAAGTTTTCAAAGCACACGGTATCAATCATATTTACCAGATGAAGTTTCCAACTAAAAAAGAGTCTCTTCAAATCTTCTGCCTATATGCTTTTGGTCAAAATTTCCCGTACCATGGTTTTGAAGCGCTTGCTCACGAAGTTACTAGACTTGCTGGTGATCTTCCTTTAGGCCTGAAAGTCATGGGATCGTATCTACGAGGAATGTCCAGGGACGAGTGGATAGAGGCACTGCCAAGGCTCAGGTCTAGCCTTGACAGAGAAATTGAATCAACTTTAAGATTCAGCTACGATGCCTTAACTGATAAAGATAAAGCTCTTTTTCTGTATATTGCGTGTGTCTTTCATGGTTCCAAGACTGATTTCGTTAAGAGTATTCTTGCAAAAAGCGGTTTGGAGGTTAACCATGGGATTCAAGTGTTAGCTCATAAATCTCTCATATTAGAAGATGGGTTCGTGAGAATGCATTTTTTAATGCTACAATTGGGTAGAGAAATTGTGTATAAACAGTCTCCTGAGGAGCCTGGAAAGCGACAGTTCTTGATGGATAGCACAGAGATTTGTGATTTATTTACAGAAAATACTGTAAGTTTTTTTTTTTATCTTTTCCTCATATAGTCTTGTGGATCCTTGGTTTTAAGTTAGGCTTTGTTCCTTTTGAATCAGGGTACTGGAACTGTTCTAGGCATTATTTTCACACCTCCATATGGAAAGGAAATTCAAATAAGTGAAAAAGCTTTTGAAGGGATGAATAATCTCCAGTTTTTAGGGGTGGTGGCGTCTATTTTATGCTTACCCGAAGGCTTCAATTATTTACCCAACAAACTCAAATTATTACATTGGAATTATTTTCCAATGAGATTTTGGCCTTCTAAGTTCTCCGGTGAGTTTCTTGTCGAACTTATCATGCGCCATAGCAAACTTAAGAAGCTTTGGGAGGGAATCAAAGTAAGTAGTATGCATTTTTCTTGTATCTTATTATACATGAAGCAAGATTAGTCATTTCTCAAAAACATACCAAACATTTCTATCTTGTTTTGTATAGCCACTCCAATGTCTCAAGGTGGTGAATTTGAGTTACTCCAAGGATCTTATAGAGATTCCAGATCTCTCAAAAGCCACTAATCTCGAGGAATTAAACCTCAATGGCTGCTCAAGTTTTGTAGAGCTCACCAACACTATTGGAAATGCTACTAAGCTTAAGAGATTGATGCTTAGTGGTTGCGACCTCCTGGAGGAACTCCCCACTTCTATAGCTAAGTTAGTTAATATCGAGGAATTGGACCTCAGTGATTGCGAGAATTTGGTAACACTCCCTTCCTCTATTGGTAACCTTCACAAGTTGCAGAAGTTGAACATGAGCGGATGTGTAAAGCTAGAGACGTTTCCTACCAACATCAACCTGAAATCTCTCTCTCAAGTTTCTCTTAACAGATGTACACGTTTGAAAACGTTTCCAGATATTTCAACGAGGATCACATCACTCAATCTGAGCGATACTGCGATTGAGGATGTCCCCTCATCAATCAGCTCTTGGTCTTGTCTTTCTGGTTTGGATATGTCAGGGTGTAGAGACCTCAAGGACTTTCCAAATGTTCCTGATAGCATTGAAGATTTGTATCTGAGCACGACAGGGATAAAGGAAATTCCTCCAAGAATTGAGAATCTTTTCCGTCTGCGTACACTACTTATGTATGAATGCAAGAGGTTGAAAAATATATCTCCAAACATCTCTAAGTTGGAGAATCTTCAATATCTACATCTGACTAGACATCTCACTCATGACAAGGATGGCGGAAGTGGTGATGATTATACTATAATAATCGAGTGGGATGACTTGAAGCGCCGTTGGGAATTACAGTCAGACTTCAACATTCACTGTATTTTACCGATATGTCTACCAGAGAAGGCTCTTACATCTTTAATATCATTACGTTTCGAAAAAGGTGATGGTCTCAAGGCTATTCCAGATTGTATCAGCCGTCTCTCCGGCCTAACTAAGCTTGACATCAGAGAATGTAGAAAGCTCGTAGCACTTCCACAGCTTCCGAGTTCCCTTTTATCTCTTGATGCAGAAAACTGTGAATCTTTGAAGAGAATAGACTGCTTTTTTCAAAATCCAGAGATTTGTCTAAATTTTGCTAACTGCATCAACCTGAATCAAGAAGCGAGAGAGTTCATCCAGACATCATCATGCAAGTATGCGCTCTTACCAGGTGTAGAACTTCCTGCACACCTCACTGACAGACCTACTTCAGGTTCTCTGACTATCAGTTTGACTCCAAGGCCTCTTCCTTCACTCTTCACATTTAAAGCTTGCATTTTGCTGTCAAAACGCAATATTATTCTCGAGGATCACATTCATGATGATGATGAAGAGGATGATCACATTGATGAGGATGATGATGAGCATGTGCGTGTGTCGTGTCGCGTCAGGGGTAAACAAAATGGCCTCATTGTTCGATATGGATCAAAGCAGCTCGAAATGCCAGCTGTACTCAGAGATACAGAGTATATATACATATTTGAAGATTCTTTCTCTCTAAACCAGGATTGTCCTGAAGCCAAAGAAGCCACTTTGAGTGAGCTTGTGTTTACGTTCGTAGTCCATGATGGAACCTGGAAAGTGAATGGCTGCGGTGTACAGCTTTTGAAGGTCAGTCATGAATTCTTGAAGGAAAAGAAACTGAAAATGAAGATTGTATGGACGTAAACACAGAGACAAACAATGAAACCGAAGAAGGAGAAGGATCTCGAGGGGATGATGATGCAGAAACGAGGAAAAGGAAACAGTTACTGAAAATATGCGTTTTCGTTATTGAAATTTTGAGGCGAAGTCATGTTCTCTCTAAACTCCCCAAACGAAAAAGCAAAAACAATTCTTGGTAAGAATCTCACTACTGCTCTATGTTTGATTTTTCCTTAGTTCTGTACAGTTTAGATTATTTACTCAACAACAGAAACAAAAGCTTATGATTTATGAATCTTGTAGCATAATAGAAACTCCTAATTGCATTGAATCACACTGTCAATGTCATGGTGTGACGGTATCAAACATGACATTGGATAAATGCTATATTTATCATCTTCTTGAGTCATTGACCAAGCTTTTTTCTGCAATGTGTAAGTGGACGCAGTGCTGGATAAAAGGAACGATAAGCCTCTGGAATCACTTCTAGAGACGATATCTTGAGGCTGTGGAAAGGTTGGGGAACGTCTTCCATGTGCTATCTGCCGAGGGGAAGAGCCAAATTTCATAGCAGAAAATGAATAAGTAAAGCATACACTTACGAACTTGGATTTCATTATTCTGATCTTCTAGTTGAATTTGTAAAGTGAGACTAATGGAGGTGCTCTAACCATCTCGTTTAGTTGATTATCATTTAAAGTGCGAGTCTCAACATATATATTTTGATCATAGTGAACGTTGTTTTTTTTTTTTGGTCTTTTGTTTACCTCTTTCAAGTTGCTTGATTGGCACTGGACTTGGAACATGTGGCCAACAGCTTTGGTTTGTAAGTTCTCCCAGATCTGTCTGACGTATCCATCCTCCTGTTCAGTCCAACGAATATTTACTATGTTGCGGTTCCTCGATAAAAGCCAATGAAGAAACTATAAGGACATAATATCCCACATCGGAAGGATATGGGCCAATCCACTCATCGCCAATTGGTTTTGAGTTGGAAGCCCATAGAACTTAACAGAAACTCCGTTAACTGCTCATACTAAGTAGTCAGAATGTAAATAACTAACTCCACGACAGCTTTTCCGCGTCAATCTTAGTCAAACAAACATAGATATACCTCTTTATGCTTATAGATGCTTTAACAATCTGCTGTGTGTATTTACGCAAAGCTTTTGAGTTGATGTTCAAAAAAAGTTAAAGCTTTGATCTACCAAAATCCCTTTGAAGATTTGTGATCATCGATTCATCGTTGAAGCTGTTTTTTTCTCTCTACTCTCTCTGATTCCTTGCGGCTAAAGGTAGAGACTTATGTGCTGATAAACCCTAAAGAAAGTGGGCCAACCGTGGGCTTCTTAATACAATTGGGCTTTTAATTATGTTGTAAAACCATCAAATAATGCCTCGTCGGTAAAGTCCACTGACAGTGACACTCGACTCAACGAGACGACGAGTGATACTACAACTTGACATTTTGTAATAATCTTTTTTTTTTTTTTTTTCAATTTTTTCAAAACCTTTCAGGGAAAAGTATTTACAAAAATCAAAATCTGATAAAACTCTGAAGAGAAAAAAAAAAACAAATGTCGAATTCGACAAACGAAACCCTAGAAGACGAAAAGGGGCAATTGGATGACAAAATCACCAACGTGAACCAGCGAACGGAGCCGTCACAGGAATGGGAGACGATGGCTCGAGCCTGGGTCAGCGCCTTCCCGGACGCCAAAGCCGTTGTAAGCGCCGGCGAAGTCGAGACATGGATCGGCTCCAACTTCGACTCCTTGCCGGCGGATCTCCGTCACAGGCCTCGCTCCGAGCTCGTAGATCGTCTCCTCTCCATCCAACATTACATGAGACCAACACCATCAGATCAGAACGAGGTAAGTACCTCTGTCTTCTCGATACTCTTTTTGAAAAATCCGACATTGAACATGAATCTTGTGTGTTTTGTCTTTTTGTAGCAAAATGTTGAAGAGAACCAAACAGATCAACATCCAGCTCGGTTTCAGAGGACAGATCAGTGGTTACCAGTGTACTCGTGGTTAGAGTCTTTGGATAATGGAGAGTTGGTTAAGTCGAAGGATATCTCTGAGTGGCTTGATGCGAATCCTGAGGTTAAAGAAGAGCTATCTGCAAGGCATTCTCGTTATCATTTGACTCATTATGTCAAGAAATGTCATCTCAAGATTCTTAAGAGGAAGGAGAAGAAGGTAAACCAAGAAAACATACTCTTGCGTTTTCTTGATTTGTTTGGTCTTACAATTAGATGTTTCTTGAATCAGGGGTTGATCAGGCTAAGCAGAGAAACTGCAATGGAAGTTCATAAAGAGTTTGGCGAGAAACACTATAATGCTACGCTTTCTGGTAATGCAATTTCCTCTTTGATCCAAGTTTCTAGGAGTTGGCGTTTAAATCTATCTACTTAGAATCTAGTAAAATATCCGAGTGGAGTTTAGAGCTAAGAACTTTGGATATCAGGTAATACTAATACTCCATCTGAACCGAAATCCGAACCGAAGTTAATCAAACATATTAACTCCTTTTACCTAACTTAGGGTAATTTAGATAATTTCTGTGAGTTTAGATAGTTTGTATAAGAGTTTTCAGTTAATTTGGATATTTTGAGTAGTTTGTGTAGCTTTTTAGATAGTTTTGGAGTATTTTTGGTTACTTTTACATAGTTTTTTTTTCTGGATATTTTGGTACATTCAGATATTGGGTTAAACCCGAGCCAAACCCGAAAAATCTTTGAATGGAACTTATGAGTTGTACCGAAAACCTGAAAAACCCGATCCAAATACAAAAAGTTCCTTAGTAACAGCAGACGTGTTGAGAATGTGTTGGTTGGATATGATTCCATAGCGTAATGGACATTTTAGTGACACCCTTTCGGTACAAAAGCGTTTAAAAATTGTCTAGATTTAAAGGGATTTGTCGGCGTTTTGTTAGTGATGTCTTTGTCATTCTTAATGTTTTTAGCTGATCCCATGAGCAACATTCCAAAAGACAGTGATCTCTACCGTTCAAAACTGAAAGAAGCTCAACGCAGATTTGAGATGTAAGTCCGATTCTCAAAACCCTCTTTACGTAACAAACAGAAACTTACATCATTTTCGTTGGTGTTCATGTGCTCGTGTTTACTTCAACTTCCAGTTTGGTTGAGCTAGAGAAGAAACTCGCTCCGCATTTTTCAAGGCCTCGGATAGCGCACAGATGAACATATCTACCTAAGTGTGTGTAGAGTAAATCAGAAGCTGGTTTTCAAACTCACACCTTTGGTTGTCTTTGTAAGTATGTCTTTGGTGCTGTGGAAACTGTTTGTGAAATGGTAAGGTCATGTAGCTGTATGGAGTTTAGTTATGAGTGTATGCGGGTGCAGTGGAGCAGCAAACTGTAACTTGTAAACCTTTTTCGTTTGTGATCAATAAGATCCTATCAAAGACATTATTGTAGGTCCAACAAAAAAGTATTAATAATATCTACCAAATTATATAATTCAGTTATCAATATCTGCCATTGAAAACCGTTATTACATTATACTTTAAAATGAAAAGAAAACTGAAAAAAAAAAAGGAAAATAATAATTTTAAGAGATCCTCATTTATTTGTACTTGTAATTTTGATAACGACAACTGTGTCCACATGATGTCCTCATTCCTTTATATCGATTACAATTAACTGACAAGTAAAAACCGGACACAAGTTCTCTTTGTTCTGTCTTTTCCTCCCAAACATCTTGATGAAGGGAGGGAGAAAGAGAGATTTATTCAAGCAAAAACCCAGAATCTTGAATTTCGAAGATCATACGATCGGAAAAAATTAATCTTGGAAGCTTTTTCAAGATTCTCTGTTCTAATAAACCTCTTCTGGGTTTTTTCTATCATCTGAATTTCGTTAGAACGCGCGATGATGGCTAGGTATGTGTTTGGGCTTCTGTGTTTCATCGTGCAGGTGGCTTCGAGCTTGTGCTCAAGCCACGAAAATGGACGCGGAGATCAAGCTCTGTCCCAAATTGATATTTACAGCATGAGTTTTGCTCTGCATCACGCTGCAACCATTCACGCTTCCCCTTACGTTCTTGGTTCCCAGGTAACAAACTAAGCTTTAAGACCAAACTCTCATCCAACACTGATGTATGTCATGTTTCTTGATTTTTTTCTTGTAAAATTTGTGTATGATCAAGAAGCCAAACTCTGAAATTGATACAGGGTGAGGACACTGAATGGGTTAGTGTTGCTGTTTCGAATCCAGAGCCTTCTTTAGACGATTGGGTTGGTGTCTTCTCACCAGCAATATTCGAGTATTCTCATATCCAATCAAATTTTTCTTATGAATCATTAATATATGCTTGATGCGTTATATCAAACATATGTCTTTGTGTTGTGTTTCTTCTTCTTGTAGCTCATCTTCTTGTGCTCCAACAGATGGCAAAGAGATAGCTCCTTTTATTTGCTCCGCTCCAATCAAGGTTTCTGTTACATTTTCACTGTTGATGTCTTGATGACAAAGCAATTTCGTTTCACTTCGTTTTTGGTTTTTCTTGATTTGGCAGTACATGTATGCTAAGTCAAATCCTGACTATATGAAGACCGGGGATGCGGTTTTGAAGTTCTTGCTTATAAACCAGAGAGCTGATTTCTCCTTTGGTCTCTTCACCGGAGGACTCTCAAATGTCAGTTTATTACAAAAACCCCCCTCTTCAGTTTCGTGTTCTGTTTGCAAACACCAAATAGACTTATATTGATGTGTTTATATTGCTCTTACAGCCAAATCTTGTCGCGGTTTCGAATCACGTATCGTTTACCAATCCTAAAGCTCCTGTTTATCCACGTCTTGCTTTAGGGAAGAACTGGGATGAAGTAAGCTTTTCCATTAGCCTGAGACTATGATGAGTTTATAGCATCAAAGACTCTCAAAACATGCGTTTATGCTGAGTTTATGATAGATGAGTGTGACATGGACGAGTGGGTACAACATAGACGAGGCTGTTCCGTTTGTGGAATGGAGTAGGAAGGGGATTCAAAGTAGAAGATCACCAGCTGGTACCTTGACTTTTACAAGAAACAGCATGTGTGGTATGTTCACTTTGAGAGTAGTTTGAAACAACAGATCTTTCCACTCTGATCTTCATCTCTTGGATTTGAGTTTGGATTCTTCAAACGTAGGTGCTCCTGCTCGTACTGTTGGTTGGCGTGATCCGGGTTTCATCCACACAGCTTTCTTGAAAGATCTTTGGCCAAACCTCAAGTATATATACACCGTTTTAGAAATATCATTGTTCAACCACATGGTTGCGATAACGTTTTTGTAACTATTTTGCTCGTTAACTACCTTAAAGTTACACATACAAGATGGGTCATGAGTTGGTGAATGGATCGATTATCTGGAGCAAGAACTTCACCTTCAAGTCCTCTCCTTATCCTGGACAAGACTCGTTACAACGGGTCGTAATCTTCGGCGACATGGGGAAGGTACTCACATTCTTTCTCCTATACAACAAACATTCTCTTGGGGTTAACGTTATCTTAATATGTGTTCTAAGGGAGAGAGGGATGGGTCGAACGAGTACAATGATTATCAGCCTGGTTCCCTCAACACGACAGACCAACTCATCAAGGACTTGAAGAACATTGACATTGTTTTCCACATTGGAGATATCACTTACGCGAATGGTTACATCTCGCAATGGGATCAGTTCACAGCTCAAGTTGAACCCATCTCTTCTACTGTTCCATACATGATCGCAAGGTTAGCTTTCCTAGTCATACAAGTCTTTTGCCGTAACGGTTCTTGTCCGCTTAACTTCTGTGACTCTTCAGTGGCAACCACGAGCGGGACTGGCCGGACTCTGGATCATTCTATGGAGGTAAGGACTCTGGAGGGGAGTGTGGAGTTCCTGCGGAAACCATGTTCGAGTTTCCTGCTGAGAACAAAGCTAAGTTCTGGTACTCTGCGGATTATGGAATGTTTCGGTTCTGTGTAGCGGACACTGAACATGATTGGAGAGAAGGGTCAGAGCAATACGGATTCATAGAGCGTTGTCTTGCCTCTGTAGACAGAAAGACTCAGCCTTGGTTGATCTTTATTGCTCATCGTGTTCTTGGTTATTCCACAAATGATTGGTATGGCCAAGAAGGAACATTCGAAGAGCCTATGGGAAGAGAGAGCTTGCAGAAGCTGTGGCAGAAGTACAAAGTAGACATCGCCTTCTATGGTCATGTCCATAACTACGAGAGAACTTGCCCTATTTACCAGAACCAATGTGTGGACAATGAGAAGAGTCACTACTCAGGAGTCTTCAAAGGAACTATACATGTGGTTGTTGGTGGTGCAGGAAGTCACTTGTCTTCTTTCAGCTCGTTGAAACCCAAATGGAGTATCTTCAGAGACTATGATTACGGGTTTGTGAAGTTGACAGCTTTTGATCACTCCTCGCTTCTGTTTGAGTATAAGAAGAGCAGTGATGGAGAAGTGTATGATTCATTCACTGTCTATAGAGAATACAGAGATGTCTTGGCTTGTGTTCAAGATAGCTGCGACCCAACTACGTTAGCTTCATGATTTCTTCAAGTGTGGGGAACATCTGCAAAGTCCTAGTAATTCAAGGAGTTTTTCAATGGAGCTTTTGATGAAAGACTTGTTGGTGTGATGGTGTTAGATAAGTGACAGATAATGTTATACTAAAAATTTAAATGCTAGTAATAAAAATGACATATACAAATTTGAAATTAGGATAACAATATCATTTTTTAAAATAAAATAGATTTTAATTAATAATATATTTTGAGTATCAATAGGAATATGATGCATGCTTATAAGTTCAATATATAAATAAAATGGATAACTATAATCTTTAGTGTTGAATATTAAATTTAATATTACAATATAAATAATTCACTTACACGTAAACAAAGTACTCACCGCATCTAAAATTTCTTATATATTTTTTATTTAGATAAAGAAATAAACGATCCTAATAGTTTTTGCAATAAATATAAATAGATATAAACATTAATTTGAGATTTTAATTTTGAGTAAAATCAAGCAACATTAAATTACGGTTTTAGTATATTAATTTAGTCACATATGTATAAATTTATCTAATTATTAATTTATGATATTATTTGGACAATATATTTATATAGAAATTTCTAAAAAAGAATTACTATCTTATTATTTAACGAATTTTGTAATTTTTTTATAGTAGAGACCAATAAAAGTCATCGTTTGGTAATTATTAATTTATAAAGTAGTAATTTATAGAAGTTTAACTGCAATTTTTTTAGATATATCTATGCTGGTGGATATTAGATTTTCATTTTCGAATTAAACATAATATAATATGGAAACAAATAATTTTTTTAAAAGAAACAAGGGCAAACTCTAAGGAAACTTATACTCATAGTGATTGTTTTAGCTGCTTTTATTCATACTTTTATTATATTTCTCCTGTATTTTTTCTCTTGACTTGGATGAACTTTCTTTTTCTTATGTATTATATTGTTTCAATTCATTTTTTGTCATCTAAATGGAATAGTACAAAGAATAAATAAAAGCAGCTATAAAACATAAGTAAATGGCAAAACCAAGAGATATAGAATAAAAGAAGAAAGAAGCAAAACCATGGACCTAAGCATCCAAAGATGTATTCAATAAGGTGAAGAAATAAAAATTGGCATTTATGGATTTTTAAGAATATTGTGGAGGTAGTGATACTGATTAGATTTAAAAAAGAGTAGGAAAACAACAGATTTGATGAAAAGTTCGACAAATCTCGTGCTTATGGGAATCTTGTGAATGTTTTATGTATAATAAGGAATTATGATAAACTTTGAATCATCAGATGTTTTACTAGTTTATTGCACCAACCAAAAAAAAATTCTACTCAAAACTAATTAATCAAGTTTACCTTGGAAAAATATACGAAGATCCACAAGAATTAAATAAAGAAAACTAAATATCATTGATTTAAAGTTTAATCAGGACTACTGAGATTCATTTACAAGAGCAGGACAAGAACTTAAGTTCATCTCTCCGAAATCACAATTTGTAATCATGCGGAAAACTATGCAATCACAAGTTTTAGGGGTAATGTGAATCACAAGCTCAATCCAGATCAGACCCAAACATCAAAATTGTTACCTTTAGGCAGAACAAGCCAAAATCTACAACATATACAAAAATTGTGCATGCACTCCAAAGCAAAAAAAAAAAAAAAAAGAGAATATGCTCATACCTAACTAATTTGACACTCGTTTATTCTTACAAAATTTTTATCTTGAAAAGATGACTCAACTTGATAGTTGTGATCTAGACTCTAAATCCTTCTAAAACTCTTATATAAACTTCGAAATAGTCTCTTGTAAATGTTGAGACTTAAACATCAAAAGTGTTATCTCTGGATATAACAAGTTAAAACAGAAAAGAATAAAGCGTAGTATAACATTAATAAAGATAGTCGTAGTTGTAGAGCACTAGTACTCATGACTGGAGATGGTTGATTTATGGATGATATTGAATATATGATAAACGGAGGCTTTTATGTTTTTTTGATAGATCCATCAAAGAAAATCAACAACGATATGTTTCTTTTTCCAAAGAAGAAGATATAATGTCGTAGTTGGTACTGGAAAGTCATTTTTTCTGGAGAAACTCTTAGTCTTGCACCTGCACCTTTCTTTAAAATGTGGGGGATGGGAATTTCGGAAGTTCCGGTCCTTGGTTTGGTAATCATACTGGAGGCGGTCTCGATTACATATCTGGGAAAGATGATTAGAAGCAACAACATAAACAAATATTGTGCATGCACTCCAAAGCAAAAGAAAAGAGAATATGCTAATACACTATTCTTTTATCTTTAAAATATTTTTATCTTTAAAACATGATTCAAATTGATAGTTGTGACCTAGACTCTAAATCCTTCTAAAGCTCTTATATAAACTTTGTAATCGTTTCTTGTAAATGTTCAGACGCAAACATCAAAAGTATTATCTTTGGACAGAACAAGCTAAACCTGCAAACCGATTATTTTGTTTAACTTTAAAAGATGATTGAATTGACACGACTAGTCGTGACCTAGACTCTAAATCTCTTAGGCTTATATATAAATTTTGTAGTCCGTCTCTTGTAAATGTTAATGTTAAGGAAAGTAATATCAAAATTAAAGTTCAGTCAAAGTTTTCATATGATTCACACTTGGATCTACCTTTTTGTTTTTCTTATGTTTTATATCGTTTCAATTCATTATTTGTCATCTAAATGGAATAATACAAAGAATGAATAAAAACAGCTATACAACATAACAAAGAAAATAGATCCAAGTAGAGAGTAAAATCAAGAGAAATATAATATAAGAGGAAAGAAAAACCATAAATATAACTAAAGCATCTTTCCAATATCATGAAGAAATAAAATTGGCACTTATGGATTTTTGAGAATATCGTAAACTTATCAAAAGTGTTGCTTTATTAGTTAAAATCATTTAGAAAAACTTTCAACTTTTCTCCCATGATCAAAGCGCGTATCATAATGCCTGCAGCTCTATGTACAACTTTAGTCTCGACATTTACTATCATGATTCACGATATTGATATGATCATTCAAAATCTACTGACTTTGAATAATAAGATGTAGTAGTAGATTATCAAACTCATAGGTTTGTGAACGCAGCAAGAAAGCTTAAGCTTTTGAGAGAAGATTGAAATGAAATCTATTGCATTTTCAACTTAGCGGCTACAATGTGTTTCATTACATATTTATGTAACAAAGATAAAACCTCCTAGTCTTTGGTTCCAGAAGATTCTCCTCCATCTAACACTGCATATCTGTTCTGCAACTTGAGGCTGCAATTACTCGTCTCCGTACTAGTTTCCGTCACCTTTGCTTTTACTTTCTGCAACTCAGACGACCGTTGTGGCTCTTTATTGAGCTGAGATGTATCCAGCTTGGTAACTCCACTTTCAAGGCCTAATTCAGTTGATGTGGAAGACTCTGTAGCAGAAAGAGTATTCACTCTGATAGTTTGCAAGGTATTGAGACAAGAAATGGGTTTCTCATGCTCATTGGTTCGCTTAATCAGCCCATTTAAGGTTTTAATCAACCCATCAAATTCCGTATGTGAGATACTGAGATCCAACACCAATTATCTGGAATTTTTTTACAGTGAATCATGTCAAACGATTCGCAGTAATTACAAAACACATAGAAAACATTGAATTTTTTAAAAGAAAGAAAACTATTCTCAGTCAACGCCAAAGTTCTGAGATCAAACTAGTTAATTAATTTGAATTACAACAATCTATTATATATTAAAAGGGTTTGCCTCCAAGGCTCCTTAGGGTGTCCACGTCACC